>OZ020286.1:5389921-5429919 GCA_963971205.1 Aethes cnicana
GTGGAAAAGGGGAATAATGGAGAAGGAGTAATCAATTTCGCTCAGTCGCCGCCGTCGGCGGAGTTCTCATTTAAAATTTAAAATATCGCGGCGCGCAGGGGCCCGTGGAGGACTTTTTAATTTGGCTCGGCTACGTTTAAAAATGCACGACGCTCTGCGGTGACACATCAATTCACTTTGACTGTCAGCACTCCCAACTTAAACGTTTTTTTTTTCAGGGAGTAGTTAATTTGCAGGCGAAGCTAATGCATAAATTAAGCTTTCAGAGATTAGGATCCGCCGTATTAATTTTGCCATCGTTCTAGCTAGCATATTCTGTGTCAGATATAGTCGATACGAAACAGTGTTAATTTGATGCACTTCCTATACGAATTTAATTATATTCCGTCGAAAAATTAGTAATATAAATTTTGCCTGTACAAATGTAAACCTGCTGATTTAGCTTGATATTCTTATTTCACCTAATCTCTTTTAAACTATACCTCTATAGCTAAGGTCATCTTAATTATACTATGTATTTATAAGCAGCCACTCAACATCGTTGATCATATAATTACGCTAATTTATTTATTGAGATCACATATCAGTTAATAATCATATGTTAGCGGCTCTATGCCCACACTATTTCCCATTTAAACTGGACTCCTATTCTGCATGATCTATAGATATCTACGTCTTCGTCCTCTAATGGCCTCTAATATATGGTGTAATAAAGATAAATTACAAATTAGCAAAGTGAATATTCTAAAGTTTCTTAAATAACTAGTAGAAGTTAAAATTTTGACGTTAACGTTTACGAATTACATCACTAAATTGCACCATTTTATTTAACTGTAACAGATTGTATTGAGTTTTTATTTTACCTTTAACTGTGTTTGTATATTTAGTGTATGTTTACTGTTAAACCACATTTATCCACCCACTATACATATAACCATAATTTTGCTCCGGTACATTTACTCGTAGATTTAGAGTGCAATTTTTCTCGTACTCATGTTTGCTCGTTTTTCAAGCATTCGCAGCAACTTGCAATAACTTACGATTGCTTGCAACCTTAGATCGTGTCAGTATTACACATTACCATGACCATCGTCTTGCAATGTGAATATTTTTTCTGTCGGCTTATGGTTAAAATGTACTGTTATGGTTGCAGCAACAACGGCCAGACCTGCCCCGCTTGCTGCAGCAGATGCACGCCGCGCACCTGCCGACGCACGGGGCGCCGCCGCTGCCGCTGCTGGGCCAGGGTGCGCTGCCACCGGCTGGCCTGCTCGGCCTCGGCGTTCCCCACCACCCCCTTTCCGTGTTGGCTAAACCCCCGGACCTACATCGCCCTGATGACAAAGGAAACGGTAAGCACCACAAAAAAACCGAGTATGTTTCTTCAGCGATAGATACTCTAGCTAGGTGAATTTACCTTTTCAGCAAGTCATCATTATCATCATCATTTCAGCCGAAAGACGTCCACTGCTGGACATAGGCCAGCAAGAGCAACAAAAAGTAAATAAAGTTTTTAGTATGAAAACTAGAAAAATACAATTTCAAAGCTAAAATCTGTTATTTTTGAAAATGCAAAAGTGGAGAGGTTTCAGCAGCAAATCCCGTGATATACAGTGGAAGCATCGTCCATAAACCAAAATCAATTCCAATTCGTATCCGAGCTCGGTAAAGTTGGAGTTTCTAGTACAAGTAGAAGAGGTGCACAAACCATCGCTCGTCTATAAAACACTGAAACTGTCGCAAGTTGTACCAAATATAATACAAATGCTATATTTTAAAAGTTAGCCTGTTTGTTTGCGAGTGGATGTTGTTTGTCGTGCGCCCCGGGAGACTATTAGCACCCCCCACCCCCCGCCGCCGTCTCCAATCCCACTACTGTTTCAATATTTACCAGCTTCGAGAGGCTTTTTGAACTCACTGTTTGCGTGTTTTCGGATCGCTGACGGCTATATGGCTCGACCGATATTGCTTTGAGAGTATGAAAAAGTCACTCCTCCGAATTGAAGCTACTTGTCAATGTTTGGATAGAATAAGTAAACAGAGTTCGAGAAGCTCGGGAAACATGGCTTGTCTCGAACTCGTCGGCAATAATGGCAGCTAAAGTAGCTTTATATACGGCGGCTATAGTTCCAGTTATAATATTATTCATTCAAACAATGGGGAGCGGAGCGAAGGTGCGGTTTCAGCGTAGCGCGAATAATCCAGGCACGCGGGGCGAGCGCGCCACAAATGAAAATGTAACACAGAAATGGATTTGGAAGCCGCCCGTCGCTCCGGTTAATTACAAAAGCAAGCGGTAATCTGCGCTCCGGGATGTTCCGGCTTAGCGCCCCCTCACCCCCGCCGCCCCCTGCCACTTCCCCGGCTAATTTGTGCCATTATCGGTGTACTGATGTAAGAGTTACCGCGCAGGTGCCCCGCCCCCACCTTGCCCGCGCTCAATTAATTATTCCTTGCTGGTGTGAGCGTCGCGTGTTTTAGTCAATTAGTAACGTAATTTTGCGGGTGACTTGAGTGTATGCGGTCGCGAACCGACTCAGCCGCCACGTTTTAACGTTCACTAAATTACATGGATTAAAATAAGTAAATAAGTGTCTAACTTGCGACGCGTTGCCTACTTAATTATAAATAATATCTCATATTTGCAGTCTTAAAAGGGAACAGTTATCATACATATTTTTAACGTTTATTACCTACGATAACGAGCGCAAATTGCTAAATCAAACATGAATGAGCAATTGCGGCACGATTAGTACATATTATAATTGTTCGGAGCGCATTCATTATCTACGTGCGGATGGGACGCTAACTACCTACGCTCGTGATAGCTCGGCCAATAATTGAGGCTATTGCATTTAAATTAATTGTGGCAGTGCATGCAGTAATACCCCCTTATGTTGCCTATGTGGTACACATGTACTGCCCATGGTAATAGGATTGTGCTGGCAATTGCTTTGCTCACAAACTCGGCCGATGTATTAAATGCCTTTGACGTGCGCACTCAGAGCTCCGTTGTTCGAGATTATAGCTGCAGCGACAGTTCCTACTTAGATGCAGAAACGATCTGATAGCACGGAAGTGTACAGGCAAGCTCGTTGGGCATTCTGAATATAACAGAACTATACTTCAATCGAAAGTCCGTAGGTCATATCAGATTACGTTCGTTCTTAGAATGTCTTTAAGCAACAGGTGTATAGGTAGTTTCACTTCGCTACAAAGCGCAGCTAAATTAATTCAATTAAATGTTCAATACAAAATAAATATCATCATAAAAATAGGTATTTATTTTAACTCTCGCTGAAAATTTGATAGGTAAATCAAAATGGTTATCCTCCCTCCAGATCATCCGAGATGAACTTTTCTGAAGTGAATTGCTTTTCCGCACCCCTCGAATTGATTATGCACTCGTGATTATATTAGTGTGCTCGACTCGCACCAAACATTGATTGATACTAGACGAACTAATTCAAGAAGCAAGGCGCGACGCGTCGCAGCCGAAGTGCCGGGTACAATGCACCACACGTGACCTGACTGCGCGTCGCTCGCATTTAGGGTTGCCATCTCCTAAAATGAAAAAAGCCAAACTTTGCCCTGTATTTGACCAAGCAATTTTACCCTACCGCTAACCGCTGGAGCAGACGAGTTTTAGAGTGGAGACCACGAATCGGCGTCCTGTAGCTAGGTGGAGCGATGACACACGTAGAGTTGCTGGCAAATATTGGAAAAGAATAGCTGAAGGTCGAGCTAAGGGCGTGCTATGGGAGAGGCTTACGTCCAGCACTGGACTGTACGAACTGATGATGATGCATCAAAGCTTTATTAGACCACGAAAAAGTCTTACAGGCCGGTCACATGATATTTGGCCGGACAAGACTTTAAAAAGCTTAACACGTCGTGTTAAAGATAAAGACAGACAGATGGCAACCCTACTCGCATTAGTATTCCACACGAGTGGGGTATACCTTCTATTGCGCTGTAAGGATACGAATAAAATAATTATTAGGTTAGGCTCCCAAGGCTTCTGCTAATTTAACTTTAGTGTTCTTTTAACTTGTTCTTATTGGATCATTTGGAAATTGAGGTTTAATTTACTGGGAAGTGGACTGCTGAGTGAATAAAAAGTACTTATATATTTATTGCTAGTTTGCGAAGTAATTAAGCAATGAAATATTATTGAGTAAAACAATTAATTACTCTAACTCACTCATTAACTCTTCGTATGATAAGTTGTCTCTAGGACAAGATTCTTTAAAAAAAGGGATACGTTGAATACGTAGTAACGTACGTAGTTATACGTAGTAAAACGAATACTTACTACAATAGGTACAATATTAACTTTACAATACAATGTTACCCTCATCATGTAGGTATGTAGTTTATCTAAACTGCAAGGCAAAAGAAAAAACGGGTCTACC
Organism: Aethes cnicana; assembly: GCA_963971205.1. Taxonomy (NCBI): domain Eukaryota; kingdom Metazoa; phylum Arthropoda; class Insecta; order Lepidoptera; family Tortricidae; genus Aethes; species Aethes cnicana. The sequence continues at coordinate 5,394,337 of OZ020286.1, forward strand.
TTTGTTACCTTCACCTTTGAAGAACCTTTTTGTAGAGTTCTCGAGATCATAATATTACATTATCCTGCCCGGCCATATTGGTCGGAAAAGGTTTGGTAATTATATTAGCGCGCCCCTACATTGCGGTTAACTTTCTCGGAGGGTTCCGTAGGCATCTGACAAGTTGGTGAAGGACGGCCCTCCATTACCGCACATTCTATAAACTTCGCCAGGATTTTGCGACAGCCACCATCAAAATTTACTAAATAACTAAGTAAAAAATTCAGCCTCTAACCAAAATAAACAAAAGATAGCTATAGGTATTTACCTCTATTTATTATGTAAACCTACATCCATCATGGAGGAGGAGTTATATTTGTATCGTAGGTAGGCACGCATTAATTGCGCCTCACTCCCTTTTAATTTAGCCGTATAAACAGCTTTATGAGTCTCATTATAATAATTGCTATTAGAAAGTTCATCGTATAATAGTATAAATTTAATGCGGGTGGCAACCCTAACCCCGGGGGATGCGTGACGCGACGACAGCCTCTGCAATATTCATAGAGCACTTTACGCCCGGCCTGCCGACCCGGCTCAATTTACACCCGGCAAACGAATCGCCGAGATTATACCTACCCGCTGAAAGTATCTGCTTTATAATACGTTTCAATTTCACCTGTTTAACACCCTGATCTTCCGGGAAAAGTAACAAAATACTAACACGTAATCTTTCTCGACATTAAATCACGCCATTTGTTCGCAGGTATCAGCTCGGCGGAAGAGAGGCATGTGAGTACAGAATAACATTTTCCAATTTAGCTCGGGGTTGTTAAAATATCCAGCGACAAAAAAAATATGCTTTGAAAAATTCCCAACAGGCGTTCCCGCTGCTTTTTCCATTTGGGAATGCGAACGTGGAGTGTTTCGCTCGAACACGTTGATTTCATAACACGGGGCCGGGAACAAGTGGGTGGTTGCAAGTGGCGCCCGCCGCAGGGTTGGCACAGCCGCCGAACATCCGGGGCACGCGGAAGCTTATTCAACCAACCGTGACGCAGGGAAAAATCAAGACACAAATCATGTTGCAGGCCCTGAAAAGAACTTCATATTTTCTTCAGATACCTCTATATGTTTGGCGTGCAGTGACGACCCTAGAGTCAAATAGAAGTGGTGCGAGGTGTCGCGAATGTCGGCTATCGTGTTACCGGGGTGGCCCCCCGGCGGCGAACCGCACAGATGTGCCGGCTGTCGGGCTGTCGCCGTCGCTCTCGTAGAAATGCATGCGAATCGATCCGGCCCCCGCTACTTTATAACGTTGTCTTTGTTCACCTAACCTACTTCTGTCTCTACAAATCTCGTATTTTGACGTTCCAATTTCAATTTCAGCCCCCGCATAAAAATGCGAAGTTGCGTTACATTGTTTTATCGTATTACACGATGCATTCTAGCTGTAGAGATTTAAATAAAAGAATGCTTTTTAACGGTTCCCAAAAAAATTCAATTAAGAATAGTACCTAGGTATGTCAACTGTTTTCAAAGTCTCCGAAAGACTCGTAACTTTATGAAATAGGTAGATAATCTCAGTGCATGCCTCTACAAGTCAGTTACAAACTCTTGGTCGAGTTTATAAGTTGACAACGGCAAGTTTATCCCGGCGGCGTGACCTGGATCGCCGTGTCGGCAGTCGGCGCACGGAGCCGCCGATCTGTGCAAACGCGCGGCGAGCTGAGTAATGCACGGACGCGCCTTACAATTTGAAGTGGGGGAGTAGGGGGGGGGGGCAGGGGGAACTGCACTCCGTAATAAAGTTTACATAAACCGAGCGCGTCTTGGCTGCGGCGAGGGGGTTGCCTCTCCTCGCCCTTCGACCGAATGTTTTCACTGAAATCACGCCGCTGACACACTGTTGCAGCCGGCTCGTGTTTATTGGCAAACATCGCTCCCTCCGTGTTTGATTTTTCCGTGCGTTAGATTTGTTTACGAACTGCAGTTGCAAACAAATGCATTTCACTAGTACACGACCAATCATGTAGCGTGCAATATTTACTTATCCATTTCACTTTTAAATTATTGTGGACCTTGTACCTACACTAACTTCAGTATTCCCACTAACCCAATTGAATAGACAATGATGACAGAACCTGAAGTAATTTAGTTCATATTGCCGTATAATTTAATTTACCGCTTCCTTCAAAAGCTCCTTCTCCCAAAATAATCAAGGTTAGGACGGTTATGTCTGGCAATTTACACCCGACGTGAAATTGAGCAGCGACCTGAAGCCTAACAGGCGAGCCTTCACAATCTCATTTGGGTAGTATAATAACCGCGGATTTATTTCCGCCGCCCGTTCATTCGCTCTCAAATCGCGCCTAATATTCAATTTGGACGCCCGAACCACACAAAAACTGCTCGGAGCCGGTTCATTACGCCGGCATCGCGCCTCTTCATCCTCCTTACCTTATCTAAGCCACTCGCGCCCGCCGCCCCCTCGCTCCGCACACTTCAAGTGGAAAACTCGCAGGGCGAGGGCCGCTCAACCTTGTTTAGCATTCTCCTCGACTTCTTTATTTAATAGATGATGAAAAAACCCGGTCCGAATAAATTTGCGTTTGTTCTTCGACATGCCTCGCCGGCGAGTGTTTGAAGGTACGCTTCTTTAATTAAAGTAGCAGCGGTGCGTGTAAATGCGACTTAGGTACCTGTTACGATATGGACCGGCGCCCTTTATTAAAACATTAAAGTAAAATTCAGCTTGAATTTGTTGCTAGCGACAACCCTAGCGTGCCATGTTTACGCGCGGTAAAACAGCGCTCGACACAACCCTCACAATTTATCGCCCCAGACTTTTCTTAATTGGAAGAAATGGCCACTTGTAATTATTAAGACGCCGTAAAGTGAAACAGATTGCGCGGCTGTAGTCGTCTCTGCGGCACTTTGGAGTTTACTCTCTTCTACCTTTTCTTTACGTTTGATATAGAATACAATTTCCGATCTTTGTTTGGGTACTTACTTAGTTTTTATTTAACATTTTATGTTCGACTTTTACTGCAGCAGTAAGCCACGATCAATATCATTGGTAACTGTTCGATGTTTATTGCAATCATACATACCACTTTTATCTTATTGATCAAATACAAAATCGAATTCAATAAATGTTTGCTACGGGTTCCGGTTTTATGTAGAGTGAAACCATCTGATAAGGCATGGCATAACTTCTCTCATAGATATTGATCTGGCATATGCAGCCGAGGGCACTGCGATCTGACACGCTACAGAGCAGCGGGAACAAACCAATACTCGATCATGTACTGGAGTTAGTGCTTAACAACTTAACGCTCAGAAACTTACATAAACTTGATTTAAATCGAGTCAAGGCGATTAAGTAAAGAAATATTAGATCTTAAGAATGAAAAGAAGGTTTCATTTTGTGTTAATGATAGCTATAATCTCTGTTATAAATTAGTTTTACACTTCTAATAGGATGAAGGAATACTCTAGCATTTAAATTGAGACTTAAATGAAACCGAACTGTCATAGAATCGACTTGAGCGTTCCGTGTCGTTGACATCGTACGTATTGGTTGGTTAGACGGCTTAACCTTAGATTAGGTAGGTGTATAGACGAGTACGGTTCCACAGCTCTGCACTCGCATTAATCTATTCAACAATATTGCAGATACATTTGGATTATGCTCAGCGAGATCACCGGTTCGGATCCGTCTAATGCTAGAGCCGTAGCGCTAATCTTCTTACTACCCTGTCTTGATACAGAATAACAGATTATCATGTCGGTGCAACCCGACAGATTATCTATCTTGTCCTTATACATAGACGGGTTTGCGTCTCGCTCAAATTTATAATCACCGGTGGAGAGTGAATCGTGAAGCGCGTCTAACACTTTCCTCAGGCAATGAACGCCTTAATTAGCGAGTGGTCTATTTTGTTTAATAGCTGCGTAAATTATAGCAATTCTCAACTTTTCGTTCCTATCTATTAGATTACTATTTAAGTACGTAGGTATTCTTTTTGAAATTCCCTAGCGTTATTTGTAGAGCAATATGCTTTAATGAATTGAGAAGCGTTCTTGAGTCAAGTAGTTAGTTACCTGCGAGGTAGACGGCGGCTCGTCTCGGGCGCTCGCGGCTTTGTTCCGACGCCGTATCGCATCGATTTATGCAAGCTTGATCGAATCGCAGCCTCCCCCCGCTCATACACCCCTCTTATAACAATACCTCGGCCGGGGGACTCGCTGCACCGTACGTGAGGGAATGGAATATTCAATATTTCAACCTATTTATTCTCAAACGCACCTGAAGAATTTCTCCATTCTTTCACAAATAATATTCCACGATATGAGATCGGGAGGAATGATTGATGCCCTATTTATTTTAACTCGCTTTGTTTTCTGGTAGGAAATTTCAATAATTGGCGCAGGCGGGCAACTAGAGGGAGGGACCCGTCACCCGCAGTGATAACATACATATTAATAATAGACCCGTGTGGCTTGCAGTCGCACCTCGTTGTCATTGTCTCTTATTCTATATAGTGATCACGGCACGGCGCAGACGAGGCGTGTCGCTCTACGCCGAATGCCGATACCAGCGCGGCGCATCCACCCCCGCAGATTCAATATTCCAAATGAAATATTCAATACCTTGCATTCGTCGATCGTATCGAAAGTGCAATATGTTATAGGTGCCGTCCGTAAACAAAACGAAAATTTCAATTTGCAAAAATACTCAACGTTCCTCATTCTGTTGAAATTCAATCCGATACGATGCTTAAATCCAATCGTTTTAATATCCCACTGGGTGTTAAAGGGCTTAATTAAAAAGTTGGAGTCGATCCCGGGTTCTGTCGTTGTAAAAAGCGAACAGTATTTTTAACTGATATTTACGGCGTGCCTTGAAACACGCTAAAAAGGAAGGTGTTGTTGTCACAAACAGCGCGGCCGCAGCTCCCTGCGGTCACTCGGCCCTGTTGCGGTCACTCCCTCCAGGGCTGCCATCTGCTGTACGCCACATTTTGAATGCTTCCTTTTTTTGTTCGACGACATTCCTTGGAGAAATATAGCTTCTTAAGTTACGTGACTTAAACTTGAATCTAAATATATAAAACTCAAAGGTGACTGACTGACTGACTGACATAGTGATCTATCAACGCACAGCCCAAACCGGGCTCGGGCTGAAATTTGGCATGCAGGTAGATGTTATAACGTAGGCATCCGCTAAGAAAGGATTTCCCGAAATTCCCACGGGAACGGAAAAAACGGGATTTTTCATTTTAATATTTCTGCGCTTACGAAGTGGCGGGGAAAAGCTTGTTTTATTATAATGGTCAAAACAATAAGGCTGTTTAAATTAAGTGTAAAAGTGGAAGCTACTTTTTTACAAGTTTTAAAGGAAATGTTCCCTAGCTGAGCACTATTAAACGCTCTCAGTCCTGTGCGAGACGACCGCTACGTGTGTGGCCCTCGCCCCGCATAATGGCTAGGGCATACAATATCGGGCGGTTTTTCGATTCCGGAATTGAGTTCGAGATTGTACCTCAATTCCGGAATTCCGGAACTAGTTCCGGAACTGGTGAAATCTTTTTCTCATTACGTTTTTTTGTAATTTTATCAATATAGGGCAAAATAAAACGATCTGGTGTCACTTCAATGTTAGTCAATCGACCCTTAAGGTTCTTTTACTGTTGGATTTGTAGGTCGTAAGGAAGAGGTTAAGGAAGAGGACATGATAATTTCAAGCTTTTTCTAAACCTGAAATACTGAAAAATAGAAGAGTCCACAATACGCAAACCTCCCTCGTGCTACGAACCTGTGCTCAGCTCACGGATCTCACAGAGCCACGCTGACGTAATAACGTTGTAGAGGTTACTTCGAACCGATGTTTTCGTTTTGATCAATGAAATTATCACTTGAAAGATTACTTGAAAATCACTTTTTAAGCATTATTCGATGATGTATGATGTTTAAAGATAATAAGTTCATGCTTGAGTAGTAAATTCAGTTAAATCGTTTTCAAAATGGAAAGAAATGGTCGATTCACAATCCAGAAGTACTGAAGTGGTTTTCAAGATGCATACAACTAAATGATCATTGGTTCATCCAGTTGTTTAATTGAGATCCCACTGAATCTATTGATTACAGAATCATCCCAGATCCAACACCATGACTTATAGAACAATATTAATATGGGTCTTCCATCTGACGCACGAGGAGCAATTGGTTGTTTCTTCCATACATCGAAATATCCATCGCCGATAAGAAAATCATCCCAGATCCAACACCACGATTTATAATGCAATATTAAAATGGTTCTTCCATCTGACGAAATATCCATCGCCGGACTAACAAAGTCCAAGATTATCAAAATAGGAATGCAAAACCAGGTTCTCGGAGAATATTTTGGGTCAAACGAACAAAGTGAGATAACGAAGGATATTTATGGGGAACACATGACATGACAGACCTAGAATGCAAGTGCGCAAATCAAAGGCTACACTAAGGGAAAGTTCCGTTTCCTTACCACCCGTCCAAGAAATGTACGATATGTGTGGAAGGAAGGCAGTCCTGTCGTAACTAATTTTCCTGTGCTTATTTTGTATCATAATCAATATAATTATTTTAAATTGAAATCTAATATATTTACCTAATTTATTTGTGTAAATTTTGGAAAATTATCACTTTAAATTAAGGTCTAGTACCATTAAAACTCTATTTATTCAATTCCGGAATTTCCGATATTGAGGGTCTCAATTCCGGATTTGTAATCGGAAAAAAGCTCCGAGATTCCGGTATTTCGAAATTCCGGAATTCCGGAATGCAAGCCCTAATAATGGCTACTGCTGTCTTCCCTCCACTTACCCACCATCAACTCTTATTGCATTCACTTCATTACATTTTTATGATACTCTAACCACTCGCTGAGTTTTAATCGCATTATTGAGGTGTTGTAAAAGCTTATGTAAAGCTTTTTTATTGATTTTATCTTCAGAGTAAATTGAGAAATAGAATCATTTTATAGGTTCATTCGTTTTGAATGAAGTTTAATTCTATTTTGATTTATGCTCACCTTTTTAGGATTCCGAAGTCCACAAGGAACCCTTATAGTTTCGCCATGTCCGTCTGTCTGTCCGTCCGTCCGTCCGTCCGTCCGTCCGTCCGTCTGTCCGTCCGTCTGGCGCACTATTGCTCGGAGATGCTTATAGTCCTAGAAAGCTGTAATTTGGCATAAATATACATATTATGTTATATGTATATTTATGCCAAATTACATTGTTACGCTGACAAAGTGGTACAATAAAATTTTGTTTTTTTTTTTATAGGGTACCTCCCCTATTCGTAAAGTGGGGATGTAATTTTTTTTCCTACGTACCCCATAGTGCGGCATATCGTTGAATAGGTCTTGAAAAAATTGTGGGTTTGTTAAAAACCATTTTTTGATTAAGTGATGCGTTTGTGAAATATTAAGCTTTAAAGTGCTATTTTTTGTTAGAGTCACGTGTCCCCCTCCCCCCTTCCCCGCCAGCTAAATGGTGGTATTTGGATGGCTGAAAAAAATCACGGTTGTGGCATATATAACGTAGTTGAAAGGAAAACTATCACAGCTAAGTAGGCTGTACAAACTTACGAGTCATAGTCGACCAACTTATGAAATGATTAAATTACCAATGATTTTTCTCGAGCGGCAGGGGCGTCGGGCGGGCACGTCATATCACAGGCTAGCTAGATGCTAATAAGTCTTAGAAAGGTACTGTGGGCATCCTCAACTTCGGAACCCTATACTTTGCGAGTGGCCCGACACGCACTTGGCCGTTTTTTTTTATTTTTCGTGGTAAATGTAGCCTCTTCCAAGAGCAGTTCAACTTGAATACTTATCTCTAGTGTGTTAGTGACTAAAATAATTTAAAACAAGTTATCGTTGTATTTTCAAGCACCTAAAGGTTCTTAAAAGCAAATAAAAACACGAATTAGAACGTCCGGAGCGGGTAATTGAAATCGCTGCATGTAATTAGCAGGTTAGGCGCGCGATAGCGCGGCTCGGTGCACGTCTTCATAATTTATCTCAATTAGTCGCGGCGTAATGAGCGGAAGGGCGGGCGGCGCTACCTCGCTGCAATTCTCGCTCCGCGCTCCGGTGATCTTACCCCGCTGTCGCTTCGGGTATGTAGCTACTATACGGTATATGTAGTTGAGTTTACGCTCAGACAATTATCTGGTGTAGACGATGCGGTTGGCGGTAAAGGCTGGAGCAGCGAGCGAGCGGTCCGGGCGACATGCCCTACAATGCGGCCGCCGGCGACACGCCGCTGCTCGCATGCCCCGCACGTCGCAGCCGCCGTGCTTATCACGCATTTACATATGCTTCGCCTGCTCACCGCCGTGTACGGGCATCGAAAATGTTTCATGAATAAATTTGTAATCCAATTTGATGGTTAGGTAACTCCGACTCCACAAACAAGCGAAGTCGCGATAAAAACAAACACTCCAACTAGACGACAAACAACAGGGATCGAATCGAATAATCTCCGGTTCGCTTAAAACGATTAATCATAAAAAAGAGAGCGGGTCGCAGCCCTTTTTCGAGTTTTCCTCGTTACGGGCTAAGACGAGAATCATTAGGAATTAAATTTCCCCTTTCATTAGTCCCTCAACCCTCGTATAATTCCGGACGCGGAGCAATAACAATATAAATCCCCCGTCGCGCCGAGCGGGGGATTACGGCTTGTCTCGACCCTAATTTAGGGCTGCCCCCGCCCCGGATTAACGAAGTGGCGGAATCCGCTAGGGTTGTCGCTGCGCATAAACTTGTTACGTGTTTAATGTTTTATTGACGGGTGGCGAGGGAGCTCTCATTTAAATAAGCGCGCCGCCTGCACCCCTCCGCACGCGCCGAGGGACAGCCTCGCTGACCGCTCAACCGCATTTATACGCTCCCAGGTTCCCTAGGGATGTCACTGAACTAGGGTTAAAGAGAATCAAGAATACATACTTACGATTTAAGCACGACAATGAAGAATACAATAAGATTTAAATACGATAAAGCTAACAGTAAAATCACTATTCTAATATCATCGTGGTAAAAAAATCATTAGCATATACGTTTTTGACACTAGCTGTTTAGCGCTGTATGTGGGCTGTATTCAATTCAAATTAATTTGCAACAAGTAAGTAGGCATTTCCAAAACAAGTTTACCTCGCCCTTTTGAAAGCGCAGAACGTGTTGCTTATTAGGTACTTTGAACGCTGGTACAAAGCCATGATTTAAGTGGTTAAACAACAAGCGACTTTAGCTACAAATTAATTTAGCTATTACGTCGCCGAACGGAATCACTTATGAAGACGGAACGAATTGTTTATCCCCGGTATTAAGGCAGGGAGTGTCGACGCACATATTGCCGCGAAGGAATCCGAGGGCCCGGCCCTCCCTCTCTGATTTAAGCGAAGGGATCACAATTAAAGGTGCCGGAGCATTTGTCAACACCGCCCGACGCACTGTACCGATACACTTTATTACTATAATAACGCCACGGTCATTTGCTACGATTTACTTTTTTTATACACGCAGTGTTTTCGTGCCTTTTTGTAGTGAGTCATGATTAGGTATTCGAAATTTGAGATATCTTACAGAATTGGTAGTGCTTAGTGCTGCCAATTTTCCGAAAGCTCTCAACCCAACGCGGCGACGTAACTCGATTCTGGGTAATTTATTCAAGTAATTTTACAAAGCGGGCCTTGTATACCGTATTAAAATTTCGCCTCGAAACCGCAAAGTAGACGCCAACACAAAATTAAAGTCGTCGACACTTAAGGGTTTCGTAGTTCCAAGAGGGAGTTTCCGTGAAATTTCTCCCGGAATGTCGAAATGGCGGAGTTTCGCAAGTCAACTCAATTATCGTTTTAATTAAGGCGCCGTGCCACGTGACATTTGTTTGCGTGCGTGAAAGCGATCGCGCCGCCCCCGCCCGCCGCTGCTGTTAATTGTGCTAATTACTCCTGTAATGGAGCGAAGGGTGGGGTGAGATTGCTTATCGACGACGCTCCCGGAATTTACTTTGTGCAATACATCTGCCTAACTCCGTCTGTTCCTTGTTAACTGTTTAGTTAGAGCCCTTTGTCTCTGCGTATTTTGCACTGGATTTTATCAAAGCTTTTTCGTATAAACTGTACGAAGCTACGAGCGGTATGAAACTAGTAGGTTGAAAGAATCAGCTGCAGGCAGCAAACAAAGCGGTAATGAACATCAATTGCATCGGGCAAGTTTCCAAGCGGTGCATTTGTGAGTGGTGCGGAGTACGGCGGAGTTGGAGTCGCAGAGAGCTCGTATCGCGGAGTGGCGGCGTAATGGCCGCGCACTTCACTCGAGCGGGAGCGTGGCGGGAGCGCTGCGTGGCGAGCGCGGCGGGCTCCCGACAACGACCGGCAATTTGGTTATTTGGGGTCGCCCATAAACCGATAGCGCGCGCAGTAAACGCAATCCTCCACTCGCGACTATAAACTTTACGAGTCACGTAAAAACGCGCTCGGAACGGCGAGCTACCATAAATTTATGCTAATGTATTCTTTATAGGAGTTTAATGTGTATTCAGAAATTCCACCATTATTTATGTATACGAATGAACCGGTAAAGTTAATTTTAAAGTCGCAAAGCGCCCCGCGGCTTACGCGCTCGCGTATACGATTATTTTTTTGGTGCGAGTTTGACTTTTTTGTGAATCATTTCCGACGTGCGGATGTCGTTTACAGATGAACAGATGATGCCGCGTAGTGATTGTTTAGTTTAGGGAATACTAAACGTTTTTTTAACACAGCTACTTCGGTATTGGTACATTTTTGCATCATGATATCAGCACCTTTTGAGATGTTTCTATAAGGAGAAGTTCCTTATTCACGGAACTATACAAAGTTATAAATTGACAACATAATGGGACTTTAAAAGTAAATGGTGCGCAATAAAACCTTTCGATGACAGTATCATAAAACGAAGTCGTATAAAGCTGGTGGAGCCGTAACGTAGTTTCGATAAAAGCCGAAAACGTCGCGTGTAAATCACGTAACTTTTCAAAACTATTATGCCTGAAATATAGTCCGAACTCAATCCGTACATTTCCGAGCGGCGGACGGTCTATTTATCTATTTCCCCCGCTTCCGCCCCCGAGCGTCCGGTTAACCGCCCCCCATCCGGTTAACCGGGCGGCGGCGCGGCGCGGCTAAACGGCTCGTCGCGTGACCGCAGACAATAAGCCCGGGCGGCGTTAACAGCGCGCCTGTGTGTTGCCACTTTATACGTTACGTCACAACCCCCCTCCCCGTAACACACGCGGCCTCTGCCCTCGTGTGCCTCCTTGGCTCGCGGCGCGAACGGTAGCCGATAAGTCGTGTTGTCGAAGCTTGTAGCGAGACTCCGAGCTTGTTCCCCTCCCGCGACCCCCGTCCCGGCTCAATTGCCTTTTTCTTGAGGTCGACCCGCGTAATCGGATAAAGTAAAGATTAGCTCTGTCCGCTTTTCCGTTGAAAATGGAAAAAGGTTGGGTAAATGACTACTCAATAAATTGTTGTCTTTGTATTTTAGGAACATGCATCGTTAACACGTACACACGTATTACAAAATGTTCTTTATTATATTTGAACCCGATCTATGTAAATGTATAGGACTTGAGAATAAATCTGAGTTATTAACAATTAACTAGCTTATGAATTGAAAAGAAACACGGCAACAATGCAATGATACACTTGATCCACCGACTCCATTGATTTTCAACCTTCACCACAATTTAATTTATCGAATTCAGCATCGACCACAACGGTCCACCTTTCAGTGAATTCCTCGTATGGGATAACATAAAATCCGTCCAATCGAATCCGACACGTCACATTACAGCGGAGCTGCGGCTCTCGAAATAGCCCCACTTGAAATTCGATATCGAATGCTGTGGAGATCGAGTGATCGTAAAATTAAGGCTCGACCACACTGCCTGCCTCCGATCGCCACACGCCGCCGTATGTGAACACAGTTTTACGTCCCCTTCCGCGCGACTTGTGCCAATGATAAAAGTTTATTGGCTACATTTCGACTACTATCAAATATCCAATAACAGCCCGCCATAAGCCACGTTATTTATCCTACATACTAATACCTATATAACTGCCTCCTCGTTCCGTTTTATTGTTTCTCTAGTCTTTAACTGCGGTGGCGCTCTCACGAACCTTCCTTTTCTTTTAGTGATAGTGATGCTATCTGCGAAGGAAGGGTGTTCAGATTTACTTCTCTTTACCCGTAATATTCTTGCAATTTCAAGCAACGTAGGTGGGTTCTTTTACGATGTAAGGTACTCCACAAGGTGATTTTACTAAATTATGTAGGTTCAATATGGTCGTAACGCAATAAACTCCGTTCACGACATTATTGCTCGAACATAACTGCTGAAATAATAGGTAGGCTATATCATTCAACATTAATGACGAAGTTGTTTGTGAATGGATATTAAATGAGTCGAAAGTAACGTTGAACAGTTACAACAGAACATTAAACAGAGTCAGTGTATTGTGATGTTAACTATCTCGGTCAACGATAAATAGATGTGAATCCGACATAAAGTGTTATTGTCTGGGCGCGATGGCCTGCGCAGTAAGTCACAGCGGGCGGCGACAGGTCGGCGCGGCGAGCAAATTAACAGCCGCTTGCCACTCTCCTCTAACTTAGTGCCTCGTAAAATTAGGCCCCGTTACACCCTCAGGCCGCTCCCCGAGGGCCGAGGATTACGCCGGGCCGTTTCTCATTCATGACCAGTTGCGACATAAGTAATTAGAGTACAGCCACGCCGCTCGTGTGACAAAGACGAACGTGAGTGTGTTAGCTAGTAGGCGCCGTGCTGAATTAAATTTACGCTGCTCTGTATGCTAAGATGGTCCAATGGTTCTATCTTCCCTCCCGGGATTTATGGAGATACTCGCGCGATATATTCGCTGAACGTCATATTGGACACGTACGGGGGAGCGTAAGCCTTTTCGCCCGACTGACCGCACTCGCGGCTGCGTACACTTGAAATAGCATCTGTCTAACACAACACGCCGCGCGCACTCGACCGAATATCGATAATCCGGATACGTTTCGATATCTCTGCCAGTGAATATTATACGTGATATGGCTACAGCTACGTCGACATGGGCGGAATCAGACAGAGCGGGTCGCTCGTCACGTATATGATTATTTCATTAGTCCGTATTTGCGCGCTCATCCAAATGTTGCGGCCGCCGTCCCACCCGCCGGGGGCGACCACTCCCCGAGCTAATCATGCGGTCAGTTTGTTCTGCCTCAGCTTGTTTTGATATTGATATTGACTAGCGCGCGCCTCGGTGCACGCCGATTTATTTGCGAACAATGATCGATTGATTGCTTTACGTAAGCCCGGCCGTAAACGCTTTGATTATGTTTACACAATCGTATTGTTAAAGCATAAACGTGGGACTGTTTTTCTTTAGCGTTCTCGTTTTGTTGTTGCAGAGAAATTCCATATCACCCGGTGAAAGAGAAAAATATAGAACTCGAAGTCCAGCTGAACCTGACCACAAGAAAATGAAGAAGGAAGAAAAAGACATGGGTCATGTAAGTCGAGCGTAGCAATGCAACACAGACATTTCTTTGTGTCGTGGGTGTAGCGACCAGCGTAGCTTATTTTTAATTAATGTAATTTCAGGAACTGGTTGTTGATGACGCGAGTGAAGAGCCGACGTCTCCCCACAACGGAGCACCATCCCCTCGCGAGAACGGCATGGACAAACTACAGCCTAAAAAGGAGCACCCACCCCACAGTCCGAGGTAACAATCATGTTTCTATAAATGAGTAGGCAGACCATTCCATTTGATTCTGCTTTACACCTCACGGGGTTCTCTCTACAACTGGTAGACTATAATCTATAATCGCTTTATCCTTTTAAAAGAAGCCGTACTGTGGACAACATGTCTCAAATAGGGTCAGTGTATGTACAAGTCGACCGGCCGAGCGTTAATCCGTCTTTGCACTAAATCAATTACCGACACGGCCGATGTTTAGTGTTACTCCTAATAACTGTAATGAGATCAGACACGCTTTGATGGATAAACCTTGGATAATCTTTAATGACGACCGTTGCGTTAGCACACTTTCTACAGTTTCATGTTACTTGATAGGTACTTTTACATTTCCTGCGTCGGGAGCGTGAATCCAATGAACCGAAGTAAAGTCACCGTATGATTGTAGGTAATAAATTACATATAGGTAGGTATAAGACACACACAGTCAATGCGCTATAGGATATATTCGAGTGCAATTTTAAAATCATTGAATCTGTAATAGTACATTACAGACCTAGGGTGGTGAATTCGTAAATGTCCCAGATCGCAGGTTTCTGTGGCCCGAACCGAAGGTGAGGGCCATAAATATGCGATGTGGGGCTTTACGAATTACCGCTCGTGGTTTGTCAAAAGTTTTACGTCTTGCCTTGGCCAAGAAGTGAGATTTTCTCTCCGCGTAGCGGGTAGAAAATCCCACTTTAAGGGTGATGTAAAAACATATAATGAAAATTATTATTACCGCGTCGAAGTAGTATACCAATCAATATTTACCACCTCATAGTCAGTATAAAATAAACACCGTTTACTTTTCGAATTTTCAGGTCGGGAACGTCGAGCAACGCGTCCACGCCGTCAGCGAAGAAGCTCGATGAGAAGCCCAGCACGCCGATCTCCAAGCCAGTGACGCCGACGTCGGGCGCCAGCGGTGCGGGCGCGGCCGGCGCGCCGCTCAAGGCCGCGGTCAAACCGCCAGCGCTCCAGTACCCTTACCTCGGCAACGGCGCGCACGACGCCTATGGCCTAGCGGGGTACTCGGCGCGCGCCGCTCTGGCGTACGAGCCTCTACGCCCTCCTATCGGACCGGCGGCCCTTGCGCCGATCCCTGGTGGCAAGCCGTGAGTATCTAATTAGCATTATCTCTTCAAAAGATCACTCATATCAATTTGTAGATATATACTGAAGCTACGTCTTATTTAAACTAAAAATTTGATCCGTAGGTACATGCGTTTCTCTTAAAAGATGGTCTAGATTATTTCATTAATCAAGTTCCACGTCTAAGTTCCACGTCCAAGAGTGAAGACTTGCTATAGTCATAATGATTGTGCCTACGTGAAACGGTAAAAAAATCACTGGTAAATCATAATATTTATTACCGTTTCACCAGGAAAATACTGGCTTTCCTTTTTTAATCATCAAACCGAGTCATAGGTTCATAACCATGAATGTTCAACCTCAAATCGCGTCATTGTAAAAGGTCTAAGTATTACCAATGTTTTTCCAGAGCTTACTCATTCCACGTGTCGGCTGAGGGTCAGATGCAGCCGGTCCCTTTCCCCCCTGACGCCCTGATGGGCCCCGGCATACCGCGGCACGCGCGGCAGGTGTCAGCGCTGGCGCACGGCGAGGTCGTCTGCGCCGTCACCGTTTCCTCCCCCACCAAATACGTGTACACGGGGGGTAAGGGCTGCGTCAAGGTGTGGGACATCAGCCAGCCCAGCAAAGCGCCAGTCAGCCAACTGGACTGCTTGGTGAGTGGGTAACTGTCGTGGTTTGGGTTTTGGATTCATCTTTGTAAATCAAATTTCCATTAGATAGATACTCCCTCATAACATCTTGCAAGGTGGTAATACAGCTACCATTTCCATTCGTAAAATGTCGTAAAGCAGCTTCTCTGTTCTCTGACATCAGAAGACGGGGTCACAGTAACCCCCTTTAACGGCCTATTCCTAAAATAAGAATACATTTTCTAGCTAGTAATATAGGTATATATCACTATATCAGTGATCACTATCTCGCTTAATGGATATAAATTATAATATCTCGTTAAATACGACGAAAGTAATTTATTTACTGATAAGGACGCTCCCTATCGCTATGTACCGTTTCTAATAGAGCCCTTGGACAAAGAACGGCTTCACGAGCTAGTTTCTCAAAACAAATAATTCTTGTTTCCAGCAAAGAGACAACTACATCAGATCTGTGAAGCTGCTGCCGGACGGGCGGACGCTGATCGTTGGAGGCGAGGCCTCCAACCTGTCCATCTGGGACCTGGCATCGCCCACACCGAGAATCAAGGCGGAGCTGACGTCTTCAGCTCCCGCCTGCTACGCTCTCGCCATCAGCCCAGACTCCAAGGTAACTCACATGTCAATGCATGACAATAGGTACTCAACACAGTATAGGTAGAGTAGACGTCCACTGCTGGACATTGACCTCCCCCAAGACTCGCCACTCCGACCGGTCCTGTGCCAACTTCCCGCGACCTACACCAGGTCATCGCTCCATTTCGTTGGACGCCTACCGACAGGACAGATCGTCTTCCGATACGCGGCCGCCATTCGAGAATTTTTCAGTACTGCGAGTAATGTGCCCCGCGCACTGCCACTACAATTCTTCGAGCTATATCGGAGACCCTGGTTCTATTGCGGATATCCTCGTTTCTGATTCTATCATGCAAAAAAACCCCGAGCATAGCTCTATCCAAACATATGTACCTGTTCTCTCTTAGGTCGACGATCGAAGCCGAATGGGCGCTGAAATCAACATATCATTTGGTTTATGATCGTAGTCGTCAATCAGTGTAGGATAATACAATACAAATAAAATAAATATGAAAATTTAAACGCGTGTTTAAACGTAAAATTAGGAGGAATCCTTTAAGGTTTCTTTTATATACTTCCATTTATCTCATAGAGCATCTATAGATCTTGTATTTATGTTGTTAGGATCCGGCACAAACAAAAGATTAAGCACATTTTATTGTCTTTTGATCTACAGTTCACAAGCGAATTACCTAATGTAATTTAGGAAGTGTGCAGTAATTGCGAAGAGTTACGAGTAGACCGTTAACTTTTAAGCGTTAGTGAATTGCCGGCTGTAATCTTGCGGTATGGTCTCGAAAGTTTGTGGTTACCGCTTCAGTTAATAGCTTATAAGATTGTGCGAACCTTTACCCTCTTAAAACTGAATGCTGGGGTAATTTTACAACTTTTGTCATCAACGGGTTACGATTATGACCACTAAAGCCGCGTAGATATAATTCGTGATTGCATCTTATAGAATTGTGGTATTAGTTTGAGGAAATCGCTTTAAACGTCTTTAAACGTAGCTAAGGCTATAAGAACCCCACGATGATATCCGTCTACTCTATCTTTTTAAACGAATCGTTGTGTTCAAACATTTCGTACCTGGATGGACTATGCTTAAATTTCTGGTTTCTTAATATTCCAAGTCTTGATAGAATTTCGTTGATCACTTCACTCTCCTTTAGGTCTCGAAAAAAATAACATATGAGCCATTAACTTTTAGCACAAACACAACAATCATTTAGTACGACGCCTGTCTCAGCGCGCAAGTGTACCAAAGCACATCATATTTCGGAAAGTCCTGTGACAGAAATAATACGACTGCTTTCCGTGAGATTAGGTAGATGACTGGGATAAGAGGACAAGGGATGATCCAACTGCAGTCGGGTATTGTGATAATACTCCTCTGGACAATTTAGTCAGCTACAATTTGAGACTAAAACAAAGACAATCGGGTTAAGGGTTTGCCCTGTAGCCTAACCTTTTTAAAAAAGTCAAAAAGTCAGAACAACATTTTTCACATTTTTCAATTCCGTAGATTCATTTCCAATTGTGCTCGACAGTCGTGCAGTCGTGTGAGGCAGGAAATCTGTGAATTTTTTTATGCTATAAGGGGGCAAACGAGCAGACGAGCTACTGGATGGGAGGACGATGACTACATCGTCGCCCATGGACAAGTGAAAAACCAGAGGAGTTGCCAAAGAAATGCTGCATGCTGTTCTAGAAAGTTCTTGAGCATTCCGTTTGTTTCCAGGTGTGCTTCAGCTGTTGCTCGGACGGCAACATCGCGGTGTGGGACCTGCACAACCAGACGCTGGTGCGCCAGTTCCAGGGGCACACGGACGGCGCCTCCTGCATCGATATCTCCGCGGACGGCACCAAGCTGTGGACCGGCGGGCTCGACAATACCGTGAGGTATGCACTAAATCTCTACAGAGTATTCACACCTAACTGGGCCTGGGTTGCACCGTGAAAGTTAACGCTCGTTAAATATAGCGTGTGATACAGGCACGACATTTGCTCCATAGTGAAAATCTCGTGATCATAAATAACGGAACTATGATTGTATGACATGTATTTCATAGGCTAAGTTACTAAAATTTAAGCCGAAACCCACCTGCTGCCCACGCTACGCATGCACACGCTAAACGCGGGTTCATTATATTGTCCGTGCGTAGCGTTATAATGCATTGCTGCGGTAATATCATAAAGCGAGTCAACATATTTTATAGCTTCTTTTTATCCTTGAAAAACGCATAGTTTCCATTGGAACGCTGTTACTGAATTCCACGCGGACGACGCGGGCAGAAGTTAGTGTCCTAATAATGGAAACGTTTCGTTAGAAACTTATCCAGGGTTCTATGACATTCCACTGTCCATGTCCATATTCCATCATCTAAACATATTATTTTCTTCTTTTCCAGATCATGGGACCTAAGAGAAGGCAGACAATTGCAGCAACATGACTTCAGCTCTCAGATCTTCTCATTGGGATACTGCCCTACAGGTAAAACTTCAATTTTGGCTGTCAAATCTACAAACGAACTTTCAGAATAGTTACTTGCCACCGACATTGGCTGGAAATAATAAATATCTAGAAATAAACAAATGTGGCCAGGTGGCCAGTAACCAGTAATCCTGCGATGACAGTTGTATGCTGTTTATTTTTCTCCTAAGTAGCTTTCTAGACATAGTAACACCGGCGAGTCCGAGTAGGAGACTTTGCTTTTTTTCTTACCAGCCTGTCCGAATTCATATTTTACCAACGTCGAATGACTGCTCTTTGAAGTTCTTTTTCTTACCAGCCAGTCCGTTTGCCAGGATTTGAACAAAATGTTTCCTTCTCTATTCCAACATGCTAAGAGCGACATTAATTTACAGGCGAGTGGCTGGCAGTGGGCATGGAGAACAGCAACGTGGAGGTGCTGCACGCGGTGAAGCCTGACAAGTACCAGCTGCACCTCCACGAGTCGTGCGTGCTGTCGCTGCGGTTCGCCTCCTGCGGCAAGTGGTTCGTTTCCACGGGCAAGGATAACCTGCTGAACGCGTGGCGCACGCCGTACGGCGCTAGCATATTCCAGGTGAGTTGCATTTGGTAACACCGTCTCACAGGGCGGACACAGCCTACAAAAGCACGATTTCGAAACAATTCGAATAAAGTGTCAATGTTTGCATGTGAGGACGTCTTTATACTCGTAAATGTGTGTGCACCACTACGCGGGCCAATGATCCACTCTCCAGCTCCGGATGAACACATGACGCTAAGGGAGAGTTGGGCGCGAGTTGCGCGCTGGCTAGATTCAGGCGGGTGATTCCGTGGCCATTCTGTATGTAGTACTTACTATTAAATATTCTGTGACCTTGTTGCACTTCATTAACAATGTTATTTTATAATCGACAAGAAAGGAACTTGAAAAACTCTGCAGTCATTATAATGCTTTTAACTGAATACCTACATAATTATGCTCGTTTATTGGTTTAACTAAAGATCTAAAAGTTGGTGTGAGAACGACCTTTCAAAAGGCATTAACAGCATTGTAAAATTTGCTTTTCCGTTAACTATTCCACAATTTAAGCTAAGTGCAGTGAAGTTGCATTGCTTAATGTCACAAAGGCATGTGCATTGTATGATATCCGCAAATAAAATGAATCTAAGTAGATTCATTTCATTTGCGGATATCATACAATGCACTAAGTGGAATGAACAGTGGAATGCACTAAGTAAGTACTTAGTGCATTCCACTTCATCACAAAAATATTCTTTCGATATCGCCATTGGGCAAGGCACCTACTTACTTTAAATTTAAACACACATAAAAAGTACGATGAAAGTGAATACTAAAAGAAATGTTTGTCCACAGTCAAAAGAATCATCATCGGTACTAAGCTGTGACATCTCCTCGGACGACAAGTACATCGTGACCGGCTCCGGAGACAAGAAGGCCACAGTCTACGAAGTCATCTACTAGTGACGGACTCGAACCAACAGACGAACAAACTAGATCAAGTGACTGTGCTGTGCCTAGTGAGTGACGTTCAATGAGCGTAGAGTGGCAAGTGGTGATATAGCTTTAGTGTATGTATAGATTATATTGGGAAGCCTGTATGTACTTATGCGACTTGTTTATATAGATTAGTGTGCGCGATTTATGTTTATTTGTTGAGCGCCCGTAGTGTATGTTGGCAGCAGATCTCAAAATGATGATTTCGTTTCAATATTGTTGTAAAATGCTCGTATTAAAGAAAAAATATGCGCAAATTGATATTTTGTTTCCTTTATGACCACAGAAAATACGATACTATAATAGTAAAAAAAAAAATGAAATGTAGGTAGGTAGATACTTATTTCTTAACAGATTTTCAAAGAACATTTTTCATTTCACATCCAGAGAGATTTCAGAATAGGGATGACGACAACTTTTTTTCCTTAGTCTATCAGGAAGATTATTGAAAAGTATTGGACACGTATTTTTTCTTTCTTCACGTAATCAAACTTATACGGAGATATATTGAGTTGAAATGTCGCGTGACATCACGGTTAGGTACGTTTTATACCTAACGGGGACGTAGTTAGCCCCCACTCTCCAAATGCGTCTTAACTTAGTCATTCTTTGTTAATTTGATAAAACAAAAAATACGTGTCTAATTTTTTTTTATTACCTGCCTGACGGGCTAATTAGAATTTCGATTTCTTCACCCTGTCGTATCCGTATTTTTTTTCTGACCCTTGCTTCCCCTAGATTTTGTATATATAGGTAATAAAAAAAATCGCCGATAATACCTAGACGTTAAACCTCGAAAAGAAATCCTAACGTAGTATCTATACTTTACAAATCCCAGAGAGAACCCCTTTAAAGTAAAAATAAAATATTCGATGAAAATTTAAGATTGGCAGACATGGCAGTCGTGCAAGTGAGAATGAGGTGAGGTGAGGAGGGCAGTTACATTCCCCACACTCAAAATTCGACGAACGTACCTAGGTAGGTATATTGTGTTAACATTTTTAATGGTGATCTTTTCTTTACCTAAATAAAGCGATCGTTAACTGGTCACGATCTAAAGTTGATATCACACTGTAAGTTTTATCGCTGTGGCATTAGGGGCAATCGAAAGTTCATTTTCTAAATCTAAACATGAAATGAAATCTAAATCACAATAATGCAATTTTTTATGGGTTTATGGGTCATATGGGAAACTACTACCTCCTTAACCTAAAAAAATTAAAAATAAAGTCTCTTGGGACATTTCACACATATTGACCTAGCCCCAAACTAAGCAACGCTCTTATTATGCTAGACAACGATATAAATACTTATATAGATAAATACATACATATATAAATATACTAAACATCCATGACTCGAGTACAAACTTCGTGCTCATCACACAAAGGTTGTCCCGAGCGGGATTCGAACCCGCGACCATCGGAACAGAAGGCAGGTTCACCAACTGAACCAATCCGGTCGTCAAACCTTTAGGTTTTAGGTTTACCTCTACGCATTGGATTTTGATAGACATGGGATATTTTTTATTACAACCCTTTTATTAGGTCGTCTGAGTCGTCTCCGTGTAATGATGAATGTCATGATGAAATTTGGCAAGTAGGGATATAGGTACCCATGCAGATTGGATGACGAAGCAATAATATGGTACTTACCAGCGAGCTGATCTGATGGTGGACCTTGGAAGAGGACATGGAAAAGAAAACTACTATTATTATACCGACATTCCCGCACACACACTACACAACTCACATGGTGGATTAAATATTACTAATAGACTCTATATCAAGGGCGTAAGTGCTACGTCCACGTCCATTACCTCATGCTGTACTCGTTATACCTACCTACATAGACAGCAAGTCCATCTACGTAGAGATAATCTACGATAGAAAGTCCCGCCCTTCCACAATTCAAAACCGTTCAATGTATTTAGAAAGTATTAAAAAAGCACCAACCAACACTCTCAACGCATGTTTGACGGCTGTCTCTGCACGCACACATGCGTTGAGAAGTTTTGAATTGTGGAGCGGCGGGACTTCTTATCGTAGATTATCTCTAACTAACTGCACGCCACTCGGCAAAACCTTGTTCAAGGCAAGCGAAATCTTCAATTAAATTGCATGTATGTTTGTATCCGATTATTTGTCTATAAAAAACTATACCGTCATAATGTACATCAAATGATCAATGTTGGTTTGTTTTCAAAACTAAAGTCCGCTGCGACGCGTGAGCGCAGGGATTGTGAATGTCTCTTGTTTAAATAAAACTTCGAATAGAGCCCAAGAATGGCTGTATAGAAACATTTTTATCATCATTGCATGGAATTTTAGACTGTAATGTGAAACTTACTGAATCATTATTAACTCCGCTATCATGGCTTTCCGCACACGTGACCACCATATGCAGTCTAACGACTTAATTATCTCGGAATAGTGGTGAAATACCACGTACAACTTTATTTGACTCGTAGCATAACATAAACCCAAAAAGTTTGAAAAAAGGACTCTAAAACGTCAAGTATAAAGTTCGAAACACACCGCTCTTTCTTTTTCGTGTTTGGTTTAGGCGGGGCTTCTTTATCTGAGTGATGTTTTTGCTGTAATCCACGCGGTGTTTTATCTCCGAAATATGGAATTATTCAACTTGTTTGGAAATATGTATATATAAAAAACTCTTTTAAATCACATTACACAACAAGCAATTATAACAGCAATTAACTAGTTAGTTCTTACTCTTACAGGGCCTGTTAAAGAGAGTAGAGACGTGAGAGAAAGAGTGTGATTGATACCACCCACAGTCAAACCGTGCAAACTGTTTAGTGGGACACTGTTCTAGTAATAAAAATAAAAAACGACAGGTTTGGCTCAGGTAGTGAGCCTGCTCAGTTCCGACTGTCGCGGTTTCGAATCCCGCTAGGTGCAAACTTTGTGTGATGAGGACAAATGTCTGTACTTAAGTCATTCATGGATGGATGTTTAGTAATTTCAGTATTTATACCTAAATGTATATATTTGTCTATATAAGTATTTATATCGTTGACTAGCACCATCTCTAGCACCCATAGTGAAAGCTTTGCCTAAGCAATTACAATTCTTTTAAGTAAATAAAATACTATGGGAAATTTCACACAAATTGACCTAGCCCTAAACTAATTTAGGCCTAAACTAATTTAGGGCTAGGTCAATTTGTGTGAAATTTCCCATAGTATTTTATTCACTTAAAAGAATTGTAGTTTCAAATTAATAGTACCTATCTATGTCATATCTCTCGCAATTCTCGATTTGACCATGACCGAATGATTTAATGTTGAAAAATAACTGACACACTTATCACCAACGGACAACGGAAGAGACTAAGAGAGGAAATAAAAACATCATTCTTCTTTATCGCTCTGTGTTCCCTACTGCGAGATCACTTATTATATTGTGCACTTTCAGACATAAGAACCTATCTATTTCGCATCTTAGTTCAAAGAAGTGTAAAGTTTATGTATACCTATGAGTTAAGGCCGTTCCTATACCCAGCTCAGGCGTCACTATCACTCGTGGAACAAGTGAAAGAGAAAGCGCTACGCACAGGACGCCCGATTTAGTTAGTATTTAACGCGTTTTAATTTCTATAAAAAGACCGTCTAAAAACATGGCATTTATAAGGCTATCAATGTATGCATATAATATTGATATTTTTTCTGTTATATTTAGTTTTACACTGCTTGATATAATAAACTGGAGTAAAGTTGGATTAAAGGTCTGAGTTAGAGGTTACATTGGAAATAAATTGTATCGAGCGAAGTTTCGTGAAACGCGTAACGAAAGCTGTCAATGTAAGGATGATATAATCAAATATAACCTATGTTTTTTTTCATATTTTTAACTTTTAACATTTCTTAGATAAGTATGATATTACACGAGCAATTTGACGATGCTTGGTCACGGAACGGCCTTAATAATTTTCATGAGACCTTCCACATTGACTCTGTCTTTAGATAATATTAACGACTGTACAAGTGTACATGAGAATTTCAAAGATCACCTCTTACTTAGATTGGTCCCTTGGTCCTACCTATGCCATTCGTCCACTAGATTCACGCGCCATTCTTGGACATAGTTACATCTGTTTAGTTAAAGCGATCGCATTTGCTCGAGGTTAGCGATTTGGTGCAAGCGGGTCCAAGTAAGAGTTCCAGCTCCGGTGACCTCGAGCCAAAGGGTGTCAAGCAAATTTCAAAATAGAAACGAGACAGAGACGCGTGCCCTCGGCCGAGGCAGTTCTCGCAGTGTAAGTAGGTTATATACATTGGTATACATTCTACAAAGCTGCTATGCAAAGTCATAGAGGTATAACGAGTATAACGGCTGCGGCTAGATTAGTTGTAATTGATACGTGCATCAGTAATGCTGGTAGTTATCGTGTGAGCAGAACCTGGCACCGCCAGCCTCCGCCGTTATCGGGAGTCGATCCCGGCGCGACGCCGTGGACGTCAATACAGTGTGCAAACACCACGATTACAACTGCACATTCTTTGTTCCGATGTTTGTTTGTTACACAAGCTTTTATCGTGTAAGTAAAATGTGGTAAAATGCATGTGATGTAGTCAAAAAGTAGTTCAAGGATTCTTTGGTTGACGAACTTGAAATCGAGTTCATATGGGTTCGATTTGACTGAGTTTGTAGGTCGTTTTTAGATTATAAGCTTCGAACACAAAAGAACACTCACTGTAACTGTAACATATTACATAATAATAACCTTTTCTCAAACATGCTCGGAAATGTTCGTGTTACTTGGCCAGCAAAAACATTATTGTCGTGTGTTTTTTTTAATTAGCTTGCTATTTGAGACACCTCTGCAGAGAAACTGACAAATCGATGGAGGTAATAAGTACAACTTCCATGGCCAAGTCATCCACGATCATGGAAGTAGTAAATACTGATGTGGGGTAAGTGCGCCTAAATTTATTTCGCCCCTATGCCTTGTAAACAGCCAACTACTAGTTGAGTAATATTTATAGGTTTAGATATATTTATGTTAGGCGCACTTACCCCATCCTGGCGCACTTGCCCCGAAACTGACAAATCCATGGAGGTAATAAGTACAACTTCCATGGCCAAATCATCCACGATCATGGAAGTAGTAAATACTGATGTGGGGTAAGTGCGCCTAAATTTATTTCGCCCCTATGCCTTGTAAACAGCCAACTACTAGTTGAGTAATATTTATAGGTTTCGATATATTTATGTTAGGCGCACTTACCCCATCCTGGCGCACTTGCCCCGACTGACCTTACGTATTTCCTCGCTGTTTGAGAATAACCTTTACCATAGAGAGTCAGTTCTTAGTTTTAATCACATGTTTAGGTACACATTATTCATGTCTAAGTAGATACTAGGTGCTTTAATATTAAAAACCGGCCAAGTGCGTGTCGGGCCACGCGCAAAGTATAGGGTTCCGAAGTTGACGAGGCCCACAGTACCTACCTTTCTAGACTTATTAGAATCTAGCTAGCCTGTGGTATGACGTGCCCGCCCGACGCCCCTGCCGCTCGAGAAAAAACATTGGTTTTTTAATCATTTCATAAGTTGGTCGACTATGACTCGTAAGTTTGTACAGCCTACTTAGCTGTGATAGTTTTCCTGTCAACTACGTTATATATGCCATAACTGTGATTTTTTTCAGCCATCCAAATACCACCATTTAGCTGGCAGGGGGGGGGGGCACGTGACTCTTAACAAAAAATAGCGCTTTAAAGCTTAATATTTCACAAACGCATCACTTAACCAAAAAATGGTTTTAACGAACCCACAATATTTTCTCAAGGCCTATTCAACGATACGCTGCACCATGGGGTACTCAAGAAAAAAAATATATATCCCCACTTTACGAGTGGGGGTGGTACCCTATAAAAAAAAATATTTCAAAATTTTATTGTACCACTTTGTCAGCGTAACTAATAAGTATATTCATGCCAAATTACACCTTTCTAGAACTAAGCATCTCCGAGAAATAGTGCGGGCAGACGGACGGACGGACGGACATGGCGAAACTATAAGGGTTCCTTGTGGACTTCGGAACCCTAAAAATGGGTCAGTAATTCAGCCTGTGCCTGTTAGCACCTCTTCTCGCAGAAACCCCTAAACCGATTTAGATGAAATTTGGTATGCAGAAATAATTCCTTAGGTAAAGGGGTGAAAACGGACAGTGAAATTTTAATGTGACATTCCATGCTAACGAAGGGCAACAGCTACTTTTCAATTAGAATTATTAGACTATCCGTCTCCCACAGTTATTATAACAAAACGTGTAGATCTCATTTTCCCATTCCCGTGGGAATTTCGGGAAACCCTCTTTTGGTCCTCCCCTACACTCCCGAACCTACATGCCAAATTTCAGCTTTCTACGACCAGCAGTTTCGGCTGTGCGTTGTCGTCAGTCGTTGTCACTCAATCACTAAGTCAGTAACGGAAGAGTTTTATATATGTATATTGATTTTTAGGGTTCCGAACCTGAAGCGGTAAAAACGGAACCCTTATCGTGTGTATGTCTGTCCGTCTGTCACCGCCGATTTTTCATTGTGTGTATTTAGTTAAACAGAATTGCGCGGGATTGGTTTCCATTCCACGCAACAATCAGCGGGTAAATCCGTGACGTATGGAGCAGTGCAAAAAAATTGTTTTGTTGAAATTCCTCGAAAACGATCATGCACAACACAAGTATAGAATTACCTATAGATAGTTAGGTAACTATGATTTTCATTTAATTGATATTGTATTTTTATGACTTCACTAGCTTCTTAGCGACTTCGCCCGCGTGGAATTCGATTTGCGTTTTGCGAAAATATAAGTTCACCTTTCTACGACTAGTAGGTAAATAGGTACCTAGTTTCGGCTGTGCATTTATCGACCAGTCAGCAGATAAGTCAGTTTATCAGTCAGTTTTTTGCTTGACATATCTAGATAGGTATACATGATGGGTCAGAAAATATGGCAAATAATTAACCCACAGTATCGGCTATCGATTCTAAGTGTAAGTATTGTATAGGTCTATAATTTTTTTTGAGTTGGTAAAAAATAGTACATTACAGACCTAGGGTGGTGAATTCGTAAATGTCCCAGATCGCAGGATTCTGTGGCCCGAACCTTTACCTGGGGCTTTACGAATTACCGCCCGTGGTTTGTCAAGAGTTTTACGTCTTGCCTTGGCCAAGAAGTGAGATTTTGTCTCCGCGTAGCGGGCAGAAAATCCCACTTTATGGCCAAGGGTGATGTAAAAACATTTTGTATAGAATTCAGGCGTCGCTCACACAACCAATCCCATATACAATGATTTTTTTTACCAACTCAAAAAAAATTAAAGACCTATACAATATGCTTAGAATCGATAGCCGATACGGTGGGTAATTATTTGCCATATTTTCTGACCCACCGTGTATACGAGTAGATGATGTTTTCCTTCAGCTTCACCGAAAAGCTCATAAAATTAGTTTTTGGATAAAAGTCGAATCTACCAAAGCTTTTCTGCATTTTACATACCTAAGTTCGTCTTTCTTGTAAAATTCGCTTGATAAGTACCTAACTACCATTTGTTTATTCAGAAAAGAACAAGTTAAAATATTAAAAATAAACTACAAATAGCATTTAAATTTACATAAATAAGAAAAATTAAAGCTAAAAAATAACCTAAAAACCTAAATTAGGGCCTTTCGGATTGAGGAATGACACAGAAGACCTTCTTAATATTCTCAAATTCTGCCCTGAACTATACTCGGAATCTAGGTATTGTTCATATAGTTCCATCGTCTTTAATAAAGATAAAAAAGCCAGTTCTGACCAATAACACATATTTAAAACTAGATAAAAAATAAAAATGCCAGGTGTGATTTAGAAGGGGTGCGAGTCGGGTTCCTCCTCGTGTGCCCAAGTGCTGCCAGTCCTTTCGGATTCGTCTGAGGGAACGGGAGTGCTTGGTGCCGGTGCACCCAGGGCATCGGTCTACAATTTCCCGCATGCGGGATATTGAAGGCTGATGGCTAATACCCGACAAGGGGGGGGGAGGCTTAAAGCCTAGGAGTGTCTATCTGCACGTCCCTTTGATTTAAGCAAAGGGCGCTGCAGAGGAGACGAGTGGGGACGTTGCCCTTTTCAGGGCGATGTTTGTGCGGCTTCGGTCACCTGCTGACTGGGGCCTCACTTGGAGGTTGCGGCCCCAACGGAACGCGGTAAGGGCTGCTTTTGTGGGGTGGGGTTGCGGGGGAAGAGGAGTGTCGGTATTTTACGACGCGCCGTTCTCCCTGTCTTCCGCAACCCCACCTGAGGTGCGCAGAATCCACAGAAGGGGGAAGGAGTTTCCCCAAAACTCAACCCCTAGGGGATTGCTGCTGAGGACTCGGGTGGTGAACCGGGGGGTGCTGATCGGCGTGTCTTGTTTCCTCGGCACGCCTCCAGCGGTGGGGGGCTTCCAGCCCCAACTTGGAGGAGTCCTGCTCCGGCGGGCGGCCGCGACGGGGCAGCGGTTGAATGCGTCACGGCGATCCCGCACCCAGTCACTATGCGGCATGAGGTAAAACCCTTGGGTTTTTAGACGGTAGTCCGGGCAGTTTGGGCCAACTGCCTGGGAGTCCAACCTCACAAACAGTTTATTTCGAAAAATGGATTGTACCTAAAAGAAAAGAAATTCCTTCGACATACGTCGTTTATGGAATCGAAATAATAAACATGTTCACGGTGATTCTCAAATTAAAGCAATCTGGCAGTGTAACTCAATTCGCGTGGACATTAATACACAGCTATAAATTAGCCGCGATATGCGCAGACGCCGGCGGTACCAGCCACCGCGCGCGCGCGCGATAGGCCATAGGTATAGCACGACACCACTTAGAAGGCGCGCGGCGAAGCACTAGGCCGTTGACGCAGAGTCTATAAGTCCACTCAGTGCGGATTATTTTTGCGGTTTCTCAGAAAGCCACTTTCTTGAATTAGGTCATTATCACCAAGTCACCACGCGACCAAGTAGGCTACTACAGCTTAAATAAACGCTAGTGGTAAAGTAGGTACTTATTTTGATGGTTTGGTTCTTTTCATATGGAAAAGTTTTCAGTTTTTAAGGTCTACTTATTAGCTCAGGCTAAGGCTGCCTTACACAGTAGGTAGAGTAGGTAAACAGCCTACACACTGTGACTGAGACTCATGACATTAACACTAACGGAAGTATAATCTCTTCATTAACTACATACATTTAGATAGACGTACGCAAAAGTGATTTATTTATTATTCATTAAGAAAGTTCTGTAGATAACTAGACAATGACATGGAGTTCAACTGTATAGACGGAGCATTTCTAGAAATTACAAACAAAATACCTACCAACTAGTCATCCTTTTTAAATTGTTTAAAGAAAACTAAATACTAGACAAGATATTAAGTACTTAGTAGGTACTTATATCTAATTATCCCATGTTACATGAAATAATACTAAAAATAGGTCATGAACTAAACCTTTTTCCAAATACAACCGGTGTTAAAGCTCTACTTGTAACATCGACAAACACTTAGAGAAGTGAATTCTCTCATCTTTTCACACTGTACCGAACCAGTTTTGGATATGATCCACTCCACACACAACACACCAACTACTTACTTAGATATATCCTCTTCTTCAGCATCTTTTCCCTCTGTTGAGCATATGCCTCTCCATAGGTGTAGGTACCATCTCTCCCTGCTGGTAGCTTCAATCCACCTAGGGCCTTAGATATGCCCTGATATAATTTATCTATCTTGCTGGTGGCCTGCCTAGCCTACGCTTCTTTAGTAGGTAGGTACACGGTCTCCACGGAAATGTGGTGTTGGAGAAGAATGCTTGGGATATCATGGACAGAGTTCCGAACCAATGTCTCCATCCTTGATGAACTTCATATTAAAGATCAAGCGTCTGTCCACACTCGTCAGGACTCGTATATTGAAGTTCTTTGGCCACGTCTCTCGGCGAAACAATGACTCCATAGAGGGCCTGGTAGTGCAGGGCAGGGTGGAAGGGACCAGACCACGTGGGAGGTCACCCATGAGATGGACCAACCAGATCAAGTCTGCTGTTGGCGGACCATTGCATGAGTGCACCAGAATGTCAGCCAATCGACAGAGATGGCGTGATATCATACGGCGAGTGACATCTGCGCCTAGGGGTGCTAGCAATTGACCACGACCACTCTGTAAAGAGTGCACCGAGAGAGAAGAAGACACGGTCTCCACTCCAGAGAGCTTTTGCTCCATCGTCCATTTTCTCGGGGGCAGATATGACCAGCCCAATCTGTAAACCCACTTGAGACGTGCGACTCTGTTGCCCGCATCTCCTGACCTCGGTTTGCTTGCGGATAGCGTCATTTCGTAGTTGGTCGCTGACGGATATTGCTAGCTTTGGGCCACTTTGAGCTTGTATATGTTGCCGACCGAGAGGTTCCAAGTTGCGCACGCTTATTTTAATGGACGGGAGTATGCATTGGTTGAAGACTTACTTAAGTCGAGGAAGTCTCAGGAGATCCTGTCTTGCTGGCTGCTTAAGAAGTTATGCTAATCGTGACTTTTCGGACTTTCTTACAAAGAAGCAG
This sequence comes from Aethes cnicana, assembly GCA_963971205.1. NCBI lineage: Eukaryota > Metazoa > Arthropoda > Insecta > Lepidoptera > Tortricidae > Aethes > Aethes cnicana. Next base: position 5,425,057 of record OZ020286.1, read on the forward strand.
CGGCCAGCCTTCAGGAGTGAAGAGACTCGCTAAGAGAGAGAGAGTTCTACTACTACTACAAACAACAACCTACCTATTTGCGTCCCACTGCTGGGCACAGGCCTCCTCTCATCACGAGAGGGTTTGGGCTATAGTCTCCATGCGGGCCGAGTGCGGATTGGGGACTTCACAAACATCTTTGAATTACTTCACAGATGCGTGCAGGATGCCTCACGGTGTTTTCCTTCACCGAAAAGCTCAGTGGTAAATTCAAATTGAATTTCGCACATAATTAAACTTAGAAGTGCGAGCCGGAATCGAACCCCCGACCCCTGCATGAGAGGCGGTAGGTCGAACCACTAGGCCACCACGGCTTAGTAGTTCATTATCATTAATTAAAGGCTTTGCTGAGGCATGATGAGTCATGAGTCATACATTATTGAAAAGAATACAGCCATATTTTTTTCATTTTAGTATATAGCATAGTTTTTTTTTTATAGAAACGTGGGACATGCAAAAAACTCTTTTTAAAAATTTACCCTTAAGATAAACCCGTTCATATTCCCCCCAACATTTAATTTTGTTCTTAGATGAATTCCCATTTTAAAAAAGTCCAGTGATTTGAGCTGGATTTTACCCAGTCTAAAAATTCGCAAATACCTAATATTCCGGCCAAATCAGTTATCGGAAGTGATGGCGTCACATTCGGTCCGCATATTACGCCGCGGGTTTTACGCTCAGCAAAGTCACTTCGGGAGAATGTTATCAACGTGAGCTTCGACCTATGGAACTGGAAGAGGACATCCTTACCACATTTTGCAAAAATAACTTGGGTTTTGGAGATGCAAGCAACCCTCGTGTGTGTCGACGGTATTTTATTGAGTTGAGTGAGTGAGAGACTGATTTTTTTTGTTGTTGTACCTAAATCTTGAGAAGAAAACACCATTTTGTAGCAAGTAAATACGACATTAGAAGCAAACTCGGGCAAAAAAGCCGTCTTAAATAGGTAAGTATCCAAGAAATGAAATCAATTCGACATACGAATTAGGGCTTCCAATCCCGGGATCCCGGGATCCCGGGATCCCGGGATCCCGCCTATTTTTTAGGGCTTTTTCAATCCCGGGATTTCTATTTCAATCCCGGGATCCCGGGATTGAGTTTCCTATCAAAATAATCGGTCTTCATCTATGATTTAAAGATAATTTACCGAGGTATTCATTCGTTTATCAGCCGCAAGACCGATCTTGTGCCATAGAAATCCGCGGGACCCTTCACCTGGTCGTCACAACATCTTTTTGGAGGCTTTTGATATCTCTTCTCCTGGTTTGCGGTTGTCATTTGAGAACTTTCTCAAATATTAGAGTTACTACTGAAGTTTCGCAACCCTTCCGATTCTTCGGACTATGTCGGTGATCCTAGTTCTATTGAGGATATCATCCACATATCATCATTTTTGATTGTATCAAATACAAATTAGCCCTCTACGTTGCCGTTTGAATGAACTTGAGTTTTTTTATGAGACACATCATTGGCGCCCACGTCTTATCCTTTAGTTAAATACTATGTTGAAGACTCTTCTGAGATCAATAAATATAGCACTGAGATCTTTCAGATTCCAGGGGTTCAGGATTTACTACGTATAGGTAGTCATCGGTAAGTCGAATATGAGTAGTAACTACCAACTCCTCATGTAGATTATTGATGCCTCGTTTTCAGTTCAGAACCATGAAAGCATCCTTGACTGCAGCTGTAAACAGCTTTGTGTAATTCTCCGCATCAGAGGAATAGGATTTGTGTTGTCCTGTGTCGAACGGGCAGTGGCGTTCTCATACAGAAACTTCAACACTTCGAAATAGTGAGTGGTACAGTCAAAGAGCCAGAGGCTGGCGCGGGGAGATTGCAGTACAGCCCTTGGGCTGTTGTGGATTATGGTATCAATAGAGTCATATGATTTCTCGTTATAGGCGTAATCCACGAATGCCATGTAATGTGGGAGATGTTATTTGCTTCGGTGTTCTGTATGACCATCCGACCGGTAAGTTTAAGTACTGTAGCCCTTTCTGAAATCGACTTTTTGGTATTCAGGAAGTAGTCAAACCTTCGCGAAAGACGGTGGGTGATACGACAACTCTCAAAAACAGCTTGTAATAATGAGACGGTGGTAGGATGGATCTATAATCCTTTAGTAAGGTTAAGGTTTTATGTAAGCCATCTTGTAAAACTTCAGCCTGAACTGTTTAAAACAATTTGCGATTTGATTTGTATTAAGATATATTGTGTATGACTTAAATTTGGTATTTTTTTGCGTAATGAAACTACCATCACATACAAGCAGTACTCAATCCCGGGATCCCGGGATCCCGGGATTGACTGCTGCAATCCCGATATGAATCCCGGGATTACGATAGTCCCGGGATTTGGAAGCCCTAATACGAATATCATATGAACGAGCATATAATGAACATAATGTTATCATCATACATCACTTATTACTTTAAGTCTATGATTTTTTTATAGATTTATAGCTATAACATAAGGTCAACATGTAATCTAGTCCAATTTAATAATGTTAAAAATATGAATGATAGAGTGTTAGATGGAGTACTGTTGAGCGCGGAGTTGAAGGATGACGTCCGTGTGCGATGCGCGGATCTAGCAGAGGTGCTATCGGTTGTTGATGGACATCATCCGCCGCTATTTGTGAGTGCTACTTATACACTTTTAAAACCGGCAATATTACTATCGCCTTCCAATGTAGACCAAGGTCGAGATTGGGACTTCAAAAAGGGTGATTTTCTAGCATTGTACACTATGATGGAAGATACCGATTGGGAGCCTTTGTACAATACTAAGACATCGAACGAAGCAGTGACACTATTCAATGACGTCATGTATCATATTTTTGATCATTGCGTGCCAAAAAAGGTCCGTAAACGATCAAGTAATGGTGCATATCCTGTATTCTATACTAAAGCTATAATCAGAGATATCGAGGAAAAAGCCAGACTCCATCGCGAGTGGAAATACAAGGGGGATGAAACTGCACGTAGTGGGTTCACCCACTTGCGAACTAAAATAAAAGCGGATGTTAACAGGGCTCATGATTCCTACGTTACACGTGTATCCTCTCAATTAAGTAAGGAGCCAGCTAAGTTTTGGGAATATGTGAATAGTTTACGTAGTCGAGGGGGGGTTGAATCGAAAGTAAAATACGGTGACGGTGAGTACCAAGGCGCTGATACTGCGACTGCGTTTGCTGCGCACTTCGAGTCTGTCTTCTTGCCTGATGCACCTGTTCTCGATCCAGCCGTAGCCAGTTCAAGTCGTGCGAACTCGGGACACATTGATTTACAGATCTTCAGCGTGAAGGATGTGAGTCGAGCTGTTAAAAAACTTAGGGCTAACACAGCCGCAGGACCAGACGCTATACCACCCTACGTAATAAAAGGCTGCTTGGATTCTCTCATAGAACCAATTACGTTTATATTCAATTTAATATTGTCCACCTCAGAGTATCCGCAGTGCTGGAAACAATCACGCGTAATTCCGATTCCGAAATCGGGTGCAAAAAATAAGGTAGAGAATTATAGACCAATCGCAATTCTGTGCTCTCTGGCCAAGGTGTTCGAAATGGTATTACACTCCAACATCTTGTCCCAGTGTTTGCCCTACATGACGACTGCGCAGCACGCCTTCCTACCTAAACGGTCGGTAGCCACAAATCTAGTCACCCTTGTCAACCTTATGTCAAAGGAATTGGATAGCAGACACCAGGTAGACATTATTTATTTGGACTTTCAGAAGGCTTTCGATAGAGTGGATAATGACGTTCTTCTATTGAAACTAGGCCTAATGGGTTTTACTCCGAGACTTCTTAAACTGTTCTCTAGCTACCTAGCACATAGAGAGCAATTTGTGAAATACGGGCCCTATGAGTCAAAGCCGTATGCAACACTGTCAGGAATAAGTCAGGGATCGAATTTGGGTCCATTGCTTTTTAATATCCTCATTAATGACTTGCCTGACGTTGTTCAAAATTCGGTTGTACTACTTTTTGCTGATGACGTGAAGTTGATAAGGGTGGTAACTACTGACGAGGATTCTATATCTCTTCAAAATGACCTTAACGCAGTTCATGAATGGAGTATAGTTAATAAATTATACTTTAATTTGCAGAAGTGCGAGATGATGAGTTTTACTCGATCCAATGTGCGGGATCACCAGTATACGCTGGGCGGTGAGCGCGTGCTGCGTCAGACGCAGATACGGGATCTCGGGGTGTATTTCGATCCTCTCCTAACATTTCGCGACCATCACCGTCAGGTCGCTACCAAGGCTGCCCAAAAATTAGGATTCGTACTACGTAACTCCCGATCTCTCACACCTGGTGCTTTGCGAGTTCTGTACGCGGCCCTGGTTCGCAGCACCTTGGAGTCGGGTGCGGCTGTATGGAATCCCCACGAGAAGAAATATGTATTAATGCTCGAAAAGGTACAAAAGAAATTTTTGAGGAGTATGTATAAAAAAAAATTACTCTTACTATCCGTTTTTATACCCTACGTTGTTTCTACAAGGGCAACTGGGATACGATTCTTTAGAGCTGCGGCGGTCGCTAGCCGTCATAAAGTTTGTGTTGGGTATAATGTCCAACAAGATCGACTGTGTCGAGCTGGTGGGATCGGTGATGCGCCTGTTCGTGCCCAGCGACCGGCGCCGGCTGCGCGCGCCGCGACTGCTGGCGCTGGAGCCCGCGCGCACGGCCGCGCACTACCACACGCCGCTGCACCGAGCTCTGCTCACCCTCAACTCCATGCTCAGCCAGGCACCTCATTGTGATTTATTTGACTCGGGGCTTACGAAAGTGCTCCATGAATGTAAACTAAT
>OZ020286.1:5430119-5456480 GCA_963971205.1 Aethes cnicana
ATTGATGTCTGATTATTACTTAATGCTAATATGAACTAAAGATAATTACTCACGTACCAAGATAGAAGTGTGCGTGCCGCTACTGATAGATAATTTTCAAAATATCATTGTATATGTATTAAGATAACAAATAGGTGCCAAGTTCAATATTAACCTCTGTATATGAAAGGGCAATGTACTCGTGCCTCAGTCAACAAAGTCATTGAGACTTAATATAATTAAAGTTTAATAATACTTACATACAAAGTATTTTACTGGGGATGATGTTTCGCCGTACGATCTCTAACAAAAGGTAAGGAGGATTGTTTAGCTCTAGATTTGGATGCGCCATGCGCACGAGTGGAGAGCGTCGCGGGACGAGCGGGAAGAAACTCGCACGCAATCAATCAATTACCGGCAATATCTACCAGTGGCCCTTCCGCTTCATTCATAAGTATTGGGACAAAAACATAACATATTCTCACGCTCATATAGCTCTGTTTTTTTTGACCTAGTTAAAAGTCAAAGTAGTAGTACCTAGTCATCGGACTTTTTTTATATCCTGTAGTCCATTCGCTAGCCGCAGATAGAACTGATACATATCTTCTACCTAGTTACTTAAGAACACGTTACTATGATTCCTATCATTTAGTGGATAACTGATAAAGATGATTAATAAAACTTACTTAATTAAAACAACCCCCCTCCAACCCTTTTAAAGGTCGCGGGAACGCGGTGGATGCGAGTGGCACAAGACCGGTATGAGTGGCGCGGCTTGGGGGAGGCTTATGTCCAGCAGTGGACGTCTATTGGCTGAAATGATGATGATGATGAATTACAACTCTGGTTTTTCTACGGTTTTATTGCAAAACAATTTCATTATATTTTGACGCAATTTATTTTTCACCTCAGCAGCTTGAACAAGTAGACTTTGCTCTCAGAAACTAGTGAGCAAAATCGTGTTTGTTTCACTCAGTGAGACAAAGTATTTTTTTAATTTGTTTTTTTTTTAAATCCTTTTATCCCATCAGACAATCCCATGAGGCAAAGGCAAAGGCCACACTTAAATCGTTTCCGCGCTTTTTCTTTTTTTTATTTCATTACTGCGAATGGTCATTTCATACTGCGGCATCTAACTAGTAACTACTTCTTATACCAATAATTCAAACTATCTTGATTTTATCCGCTCTCTTCTTTTCATTTCTTTAACAAAAGAGGTAGAATTATAATAGGCAAGTCTTACTGCGAATCTGTTTTCGTAGAAAAAAAACTGAATTAGAAACGTTCGGATACGCGCAACGCATTAGTACCGCCGTATTTTTAGACATTAAAATTATACGTTGATTTAACTTCTGAAAATCTTACAATTTTCAAATGACTTATTTTTCATTTAATTATGTTATTTGTAATCATTTTAAACTAAAGTTTTAATTTAAATTAAACTGAAAGTTTTCAAATATTACCGAATAAATTCGAAATTTATCATCAAGTACTAGTTTCCGAACATACGTTTGGAAAATTGCCGCCATTGTCTCATGTCAAATCATGTCTTTCTTCTTAATTTTCGATAATTAACTTTAAAGTAATTCTTTTAAATCATGAAATTCAAGTAATAATTTGAGTGAAAGGAGTGAAGAAGAAATGTTATTTCATATTTTTCGTGATGTAAGGTATTCTTTGCAAGTACCTTTTATGTGTTCTCGCTACTGAGGTGAAAAATTGTATGTGCTACTCGAGAGCAATTTCTTTTACTTCTCGTGCCCTTGAGTCCTTCGCTAGCTCAAGATTCTAAACTAGAATCACTCGCTGAACGCTCGTGATTCAACTATAGAATCTTTCGCTATCTCAGGACTCAAACATGGCACTCGAAGCAAAAAACAATTTTGCTCTCTTGTTGCACAAATAACTATTATTATACCTGTCTCTTTTTAGTAAGTAAGTAGTTGCATGTAGTTGCTTAGAATGCTGAAATAGGATGTCAATCCGAAGAATTACGAAACAACCTACGCTCCTTAAGTTTCACTTTGTTTATACGGTAAATATTCGGCAAAGTAACCGAACTGATCGGCCGAATTAGTATTGAAAAACTTGCCGGCTCCTCTCTTCTCTCCAAATCGTTTCTGAGATCGCTTTTATAAATATAATCCTATACTATTAAACGAGCAATAAGTATGTGTATACATATATGTACATACCTACATAAATATATTTGTAATCACGTTCACGAAAACGGCTCTGACGATTTCGATGAAATTTGGTATATAGGGATTTTCAGGGGTGACAAACCCCAAAGATTGGGGTAAGTCCCCAATCCGCACTGGGCCCGCGTGGGGACTATGCCCAAACCCTCTCGTGATGAGAGGAGGCCTGTGCCCAGCAGTGGGACGCAAATAGGCTGTAGTAGTAGTAGTAGTAGTAGTAGGGGTGACAAATCGATCTAGCTAGGTCTCATATCTGGGAAAATTAATTTTTAACTATTTTCACCCGAGCAAAGCTCCGTCGCTCATATAGGTAGAAGAAGAAGAAGAAGAAAGACATTTATTCGCTGCACAGAAGACACAGTTTACAGCAAAAAAAAATACACAAAAAATTCACAAAAATAATAGTACAAACACGACAACACAAAAAAAAAAGAAAAACATAGGAACAAGTGTGTGTGTGTGTCTTCACGGCAGCGGAGAGGTTGCTGGCTCAGCATAAATGCTGAGGTGTCAAACACCTGCAGTGCTGATTTTCAGCCAACACCTAGGTGACCCACGGAGCGCTATATAAAAACTAAAATGTAATAAATAAATAAATTGAATAATTATTGGTATTGGTAAATAATATAAATAGTAATAATAATAATATAGCCAGTAAAATATGTCATATAAATATTTTTTAAACATAATATACATATATATCATACAAAAATTCTGTACATGTACGACGTCGGTGCATGATGGTAAAAGAAGAATACTAACAAAATTAAATTATAAAAAGAGTAATAATAACACTGTAAGCACTCAAAAGCCACTTCATATTAACGCCGGATTAGGACTTTTGGAGTGTCAGCAGATATACTTTCAGCTTTCGCTTAAAAGAGTAGCCGCTGGACGCCCCTTGGATGGGAGGAGGGATATCATTCCAGCACTTGGATGCCGCAAATCTGAAACTACCTCTAAAAGCCGCGGTGCGATGTGGGAGCCCGATAGCCATGTTACACCTTCGAGCACTTTTAGACCACATTAATCTATTGTAAAGATATGTGGGCTTTTCATGTTTCACCACACCGAACAGCAAAGACGCAAGATGCAAGCGTCGACGTGCAGGCATGTTCAGCATATTTGCGGCATTCAAGTACGGAGTGATGTGGGAACGGGGAGGAACTTTGAAGCAAAATCGAATGCAAGCATTTTGGACTCTTTGGATGAGCCTTTTAGACCGACTGAGGATGCAACGATCATAAACAACATCACAATAGTTTAATCTAGACAGTATAAGCGACTCACACAGGTAGCTCGTTCAAACCATTCGATGTAGCGATCTGCGTATAATTCGGTTATAGTTTTTTCGCGATAAAAAGTAGCCCTGATTCCCGGAGAAGGACATAGGCCGCAAGGGATATACTATCCCGAAAAAATGCATTAGTTCCCGCGAGGACGCGGTAACCGAATTCTACGCGGGCGAAGTCGCAGGCAGAAGCTAGGTAGGTAGTAAGTATTTTCTTTCATTATTAAAATAATATACATAATATGGCACCACCAAGCTGATCTGATGATGGAGCCCCGGAGTTGGGCACGGAAGCTAAAGTTTCGCTATAAAGCAAAGCTCGGTCGCCCAGACTAGGTATGAAGTAAAACCGTCAATCTACCACTTTTTTTAAATCTTGGTGCAACAAAGTTTCCCGAATAGTCAAAAATGTGTGTCTTGAAATTCTTTGCAGGGAGGAGAGCCATAGTGAACACTTACCAGGTGACCATCCATGTGCTCGTTTGCCAACCAACACCATAAAAAAGTTCAAAAAGCTTCAATCCTGTAAAACCACTTTGACTATTAACGCCATCTAAGTTTTAGTACAGTAACTTTTAGCTAGTTGTAAAATCGATCAAATGAAAATCATTACACATAGAAACTTGTTAAAATAAAGAATAAATTATTTTTCACCTCAAAGTGGTCGTTTTGCAGCTTGATATCCGAGCGCAAAAGTTGTTTTTATCCGCTAGCGTGGAAAGTGTTTTTGAAATTCGAACGACGCATGACGCCACTGTCACAATAAAAAAACAACGATACGTTCTGAAACGCAATTCGTCGTGAGAGTTTTATTAAAATAAAGGTTCAATTTACTTAATATCATCATTAATAAAATTATATTAATAATACACCGTTTCAGATGTATTTCATTATTTCACTATGTTTTATCACAAAAATACTTAAAATTGTGTATATTTTAACTATATTCAATGAATAATTGAATCTTGAAGTACGAGTAAGAGTGATTTGGAACGCGATCACCGGAAAAAAAAAACATGAAAAAAAAAAATTAAAAAAGTTTTAGGTTGCTGGTTTTGTAATTTAGAATACCTATACGAAGTAATAAAGAAAATATGAGCGATTCTAGCGATGACGATACGAATTTAACTCCTCCAGAGTTAGCACAAACTGTACGTGACGCCGAACTAAGTCTTCTTCCCGAAAAATCGCGCGTGAGGTGAAAAATTTTGTGTTGCGCTCAGCAGCAAAGTCGTTTGCGGTCTCGTGCCTTGAAACCCTCGTTACACTCAGGATTCTATATTTGAACCACTCGCTTCGCTCGTGGTTCAACCCTAGAATCCGTCGTTCACTCGGGTCTCAATCACGCACTCACAGCAAACAACAACTTTGCAGCCTTGCATAACAAATAACTATTAAATATATTACTTTCATGTTTTATTATCAGGATAAAGTAAAATAATAATTAAATATGCTTAAATTTCATTTGAAATAAATAAACTCTGGAAATGAGAATGTCGTCTCATTGCTGCCAACATTAACAACTTACCACAGGCTATGTTCGTAAAAGCAGGTAATAGTATATCAGCAAAAACTGTCTTGTCTATGACACATTCTTTCACTTGTTATCTGTGGTATAATACTACCAAATCAAAGAGTTCACAGTAGTGCTTCGAAGTCAAAGAACTTCAAAATGTTTTTCCATAAGTCGTATAAGATACACGATTCAATCTACTAGACACAAATAAAAATGGTGGTTCTGTAGTTTAGATTTCTCCAAGAAAACAAATTATACTAAAGTTGAAGGAAAATATTGATGTTATCACAGGAGCGAAAATCGTTTTTATTTCTACAAAAATTGCAAAAGTGCTACTAGTGTGATTACGTGGTGTGTTAAGCTAAAGTCGTGTTTGACAAATAACAGGTTGTTGGAGACACCGATTTCGCTAGTTTTATAAATTGTGTTATTTTTATCTGTGATTATTTTATTACCATTCATCCTTGATTACCAGTGGATGACCTGGCAATTGGAGCGCTCGACTGAGAGCTTTGCTACGGATTCGTCGTAGGATGATCCGAGAGACTATTCTAATTCAGCATGTGACCCAAATCTAAGAATTTCTCTTCTCTGTGTTCCACGGATCTAAACGTGCTGCGCCTAGAGGACGTCTAGGATCACTGGAAAAAAGAGCTGACGCTGAAGGAAACCGCTGGCCGTCAGGATATGACATTGCATGGACCTGTCACGGTTGACTACAGATCTCTGGGGGTCAGGTGCATCAAACTCGCCATCCGGCAATATACTACAAATACAACTTAAACGCAGATTCGGATTTATCTAAGACATTCCTAGTCGTATTTTACAACTGTTTACTGGAAGTAGAAGGGAGTAGTGACAGTTCCAATCTGGCAATGCCCATTCACATGTTTGTGTGTGGACAAGTGTACAGTGGAGGTGCAAAATGAAAATAAAGGATTTGCCTTTGCATTTAAACTGCAAGGAGTAGAAGGATGCCACAGGATGGCACATACAGAAAATCACAGATACATTGTGCAGGTTAGTGACATTTTCAAGGCTACTGTAACAGGATGCTTGAACAGCATTGATAAACTATTAATGCAGCTGTGAAATAGTTCTATACTCAGTTGTCCATAAAGTTCGATCTCAATATATTTAAATTAAATTACTAATAGGCTCATGTTAACATGAGCCTTTATCTTGATAGTTGATATCTGATCTAGTAAGTGATAAAATATTTGTTATATTTTAAATAAATTACCAGAGACCACTTACCATCAGGTGGGATTAATGCCATGCTCAAATGCATAATCTAAACAATGATTGATCCTGGACGCTTTCTTCTTAAAATCATCATTTCAGCCGATAGACGTCCACTGCTGGACATAGGCCTCCCCCAAAAAAAATTCAAATACCAGTATTAATAGTGTTATACATAAAATTATGTTCTTTAATTACTTCATTTTCTGCAAAGCTCATGAGAGACCAAATACCTCTTACCTCCACTTTGTAGTTGTGTTCTGCTGAAGTTGCTGTAGATTGACTAGTATGAGCACTGACCTTTTGCATGTTGAAGCCCACAAAAGTAGTGAGTTTGAGTCTCCTCGCTATTCAATAGTGGTGCTATTAAATAGCGAGGATGCTTGAAACCATGAAAAAATAAAAGGCATGTCAAAATCTTGGGACTCATCTGAGACACGGCATACAAACAAAGGGCTTTAATCATCTTTCATGATTATCACAAAAAGATGATTCACAGCATAAATGTTAGTCTTTTTAAATTATAATAAATCAAAAGAAATGATACCTAACAAGTAGTTTCAGAAATGTACATGTAAAAACTGGAATACCTGAAAACTAACTTTTTCAATATTTTAGTACTACTCTATTGGATAAAAATTGGATAAGCTTTTTTTGTACCTCTCAAACCACCATGCATGCACCTATGTTTGTGCACTATCATAAGAGGAGTTTTAATTAAGACAATAAAACAGTTCCTATTAAAATTTTATGGACATAATTTTTTGACTAATTAATGAACTCTAATCAACTACGGGTGATTCTACAAGTGTTTCAACTGCCATCAGTCCATTTCCACAGTTTGTGCAATTTCGAGTTGCCTTAGATGCCATATTTTGTAGTAGTAGTATTGTCCCTCTTTACAAAAAATGTAAAAGTTCCATGTAAATCTGCAGGAAATTGCACAAAACAGTGGAGGATCCATGATTCTTGTTTGGGGGGGGGCTTGGCCCTGCTGACTGAAAGCTAGTAGGAATAAAGTTAAAGTTTGGTCACAACTATGCTTATGATTTTGGGTGGGGCTTGGGCGCAAACATAAACACTTCATTTGAATTGTGTTCGAAATCATGCTTTTGTAGACCATATCCGTCGTATGCCCCTAGCCTCTCTCCCCCTTGATCCACCACTGGCACAAAATATGGCAGCAAACTGATGGTGGTCGAAACGCTTGTAGACAATAGTTTATTTAGGTTTCTCCTTTGCAGTGCTCTGTATCTAAAGAACTAGAGTTCAAGATGTGATCCATACTAAATATTCACAACTGCTAACCAGCGTAACATAAGTAATTCTTCTAACATATGAAATATTTTAGGTGTTTGTGGGCGCACTCTCTGCACAATATGAGGCGTTATCAGTAGAAGCCTCAAAACAAACCAGCTCAGATGAAATAGTTTGTTGCATCGCCGACAAATTAAATCTGAGCAATGGTTCCGGAGGGCCCTATGAGCTGGCCGAGGTATGTGACACATATTATAGCACGACACAACTTAGAAGGCGCGCTGCGAAGCACTTAAGCCGTTGATGCGAAGTCTATTATTGCTTAATCGACGCGCGCCTTCTAAGTTGTGTAAACCACTAATACTTACCCCACTAACTTTTTCTTACCTCTTTAAAATAAAATTTTAGTATTTTTTCTGAGTAAAAAGATCAGTTTGTGGCATATAAATGGTTATACAGTTAGGTCGGAACTCCACTGCTGCGCACAATCGAGCTACGAACGCAAAAATGTAGGTAGATACTTCTCCCAGCAGCGCACAAGCATGCTACGCATTACAATGGACCCACATACGAGTATAGCGTGTGCGTGCGTAGCCGTGCGTAGCGTGTGCAGCACTAGTTTCGGCTTTAATTTATACTAATAAAATGATAAGTAGAGTTAGCTAGGGAACTTAAAATGGTCAAAAGAACCCTGGTAAAAACTGGTTTGAATCAATACTCCTGTCCTGTCCTTCAAAATTCACGCTATCTTCATATCAAATTGCATCAAAATTTGTCCAGTATGTATATCACCAATGATTATGAAGAGTTAAAAGGAGGGACAGGAAGTAATGACACGTTTTTTTCTTAGTCATAGTTAATGAATGTATCTAGTCTGTCATATTCATTCATAGTACCTACTACCTACATGTGTAGTAGTACTTTACTGAGTCACATTAGCTTCCAAGATAAATTCCTCTGATTTACACCTGTGGGTTGGAAACTAAGTCACAAGTCGACCTTAAACAATAATTTCTAACAAACAGACTGTAGGTGCTACTGTTATGCAAAACATAGTTATGCTTAATTTATGAATGACATTCAAATAAACCTATAATAGAAATTTTACTGACTGAATGAGAGTTTATTCATGTTTAATAGAAACTCGAATTATAAACATATGCTAATTATAGGAATGGGATGAATGAAACCTGAAAACAACTTTGATAATAATTGAAAGTGTTTTTTTTTATGAATATGCTAAGACTATAAAATAAGTTAAGATATCCAAGCTACAAGCTTCAATAGGATGTTCTTCTACAACCTTACAAATTGTTTTACCAGCCTCGCAGGTACGATTTTTACCAGTATATTTGTGAGTTAGGTGGTGGGAGACATGGTTAGCGGCGAATGCAAGGAGCGGCGACTGGGACCCAACGAGTCGCCAGTCGCAGTCATGCTACTGTGGCCTAACAGCACTTCCGGACAGTATTATAGGTAAATCAATGTTTATTATTATATCGGTGTTGAAATTGACTCAAAAGTAACCCAGAAGTTTATACCAGGAAGTCCTAAATTAAGATAAGATAAGATAAGATAACGTTTATTTGCGAGAACATGGTTACATATTTAGATTTTCTTATGTATATGTACTTATGTAATATATACAGTAGTCTCACACATTCTACCGCAAGCGGCATGCAAATATTTAATGAACGACAAACAATGCAAATATTTAATGATTATTGATTACCCAAATGAAAATTAATATTTTAAATGAATTATTCACTTACTACAATTTTACTTCATGCCTACAAATAATGTCATAATAAAATATGTAAAAGTAAAATAATAATAAAAAAAAAACATATTTTATCAAATCATAATTTCAATTAATTTAGTGTACCTATAAGAATAAAAATATAACTTACAATTTCATGTCAAAAATAAAAATCAATTAGTGTATAAAGATAAATATAAATATTCATAAATTAAAATTCTATGTCGAAAAATTCATTAAGTGTATAAAAACAATTTTCGAGCAGCCACTTACGTAATTTTATATAAAACAGTTTTCCGTTGACTGATCTTATCTCTACTGGGATCTTGTTATAAACTATTATCTGCGATGTTAAAATATTATCTGCGATGTTTTGTGCACGTTATACTTTTTACGTACATATTATTATGTTTATATTCTCAACTTGGAAAGGTTAAATAGTGTAGACAAGTTACCGCGACTTCATAATTGGTAACCTTGATATTTCTTACAATGTGTAATGATACTTGAAAGGTAATTGTAATACGGTATAGCATGACAGTTTATATTTACGCGTGATTTTTTCATACTTGGGATAAAAAATTCGGCATGCTATTTTTCGCATCACATACAGTCACTAGTTATCAGCTCCAGTTTTATTATTAGGTAATGTTGACCCTATATTTTTTATTTCAAATACGAAACTTATTTCTGTTAGAAAGTGTTGGCAATTTTTTACGATGACGAAATTTTTTCTTAAATTACTTCTATGACAAACTAGTATGAAGTTGTAATAGAGTGAATAGAGTGAGGAGTTAGAATTATTTAGCGATTTGTCCTGATGTTAGTATGGTCTCATAATTTAGTGTACATTTTCCCGCTATGTTCGTGTGCCAATAAGTGGTGTTTTAAATATTTTACAATCATGCTACGTAATTATCGCAGTAGCGCAATCCTCTACATACGCACACCTCACGCGAGACCTTGCTTATACAATTTTGCATCTACACAGTACTGTTTACATCTGTTTGTTTAACCGATTTGTCGCCGCATACTATTTATAGCAGAGCATCTCAACAATGCCTAGGTATGATTCACTCTCATCTTGTTAATTATAGCCATTAATCCGACTCCTTGGCGACCGTCCTTAGTGTTAGTGTAAGGGGCAAAGCGTAACATTAATTAACATTACATTTAAAAGTAGTGCATTCAAGTCGAATTGTTTTAGTTAGAACGAAGAATTTAACAGTGATTGAGGATAATGTCCCGCGCGGGGTGATTCACGCATCCTGCCGCCGCCTCGATAACAGCTATTCCTTCCTGCCCGCCGGGCTGAAAATGCCGCCGCCGCCAAAAATCGACTTTAAAATACTCCGCCAATGTTTAGATTCGCTCTCCCATTAATGACTCGGAAGTAAATCGATATTTGTAAACATGTCTTTCGTGATCGCTCATTCACATTGCATAATGACTTTTTCCATTCGACATTTCAGGTTCTACTTGCGGGAGAAGATTCCAGATGAACCATGGATGGAGAACTTCTCAGTGGACCCGCAGCTGATAAAAGATTACTTCCAGAGGTTTCTGTATCAGCCGAAAGACCGCGAGTACCCCGACCTGTGCCAACTGCCGGAACTCAACGAGCAGACGCTGCTAGACAACTTGAGGGCGAGGTTCGGGGCCGGATACATCTACACATACGTCGGCTCCATATTAATAGCCCTGAATCCTTTCAAGTTTTACCCAATCTACAATCCGAAGTATGTGAAGCTGTACCAGAACAAAAGGATAGGCTCCAGTCTTCCGCCGCACATATTCGCCGTCGCCGATGCCGCCTATCATTGCATGCTAAGGGAAAGAACGAATCAGTGTATAGTGATTAGTGGAGAGAGTGGTTCGGGAAAGACGGAGAGCACAAATTTCTTGCTTCATCACCTGACCGCGCTGAGTCAGAAGGGTTCGCACGGGAGCGGGGTGGAACAGACCATTCTAAGCGCGGGGCCGGTGTTAGAAGCGTTCGGTAACGCTAAAACGGCGCACAATAACAACTCGAGTCGCTTCGGCAAGTTCATACAAGTGAACTACAAGGAAAATGGAATGGTCCACGGTGCTGTTGTACAGAAATACCTCCTGGAGAAATCGAGGATTTGCAGCCAAGGGCGGAACGAGAGGAACTACCATGTGTTTTATTACTTGTTGGCGGGCGCGTCGGAACAAGAGAGGGAGCAACTGCATTTGCTGAGTGTCGACAGGTACAACTATCTGTCCCGGACGGGCTGCAGCGTGGTGCCCGGTGTAGACGAGCAGTACGAGTTCTCGCGGCTCAAGCAGTCGATGGAGATGGTGGGATTCACTATGGACAAGCAGCGGAGATTGTTTGCGGTGCTGTCGGCGGTGCTATTATTAGGTACGTTCGTCATGCAAAAGTAAAACCTCGACATGACGCGACGCGCGGGGCGTTGGGCGACAAAATTTAATATGTGTCAATATATGACAGTGTCTATGGAGTAGGTTTGTTTCGCGCTTATTCAATACGTAATATTTTATGTCGCGTCGCTGTCAGGTCCCAAAGCGAAGCCTAACTGAACTGTTGAAGTGGTCAAAATGACACGTGCTCTAATTCTCTAAACAATTTTGTGTGTAAATTTGGGCACTTCAACTGTTTAGTCACTTGCCTATCTATTACTTCACCACTACACCTAATTACTCACTTATCCATTTTGATAATTGGATAACCCTATCAATGAGCATCTATTTAATAGGATTTAATTACACCCAACATGTGATATCATTTGTGAAATCTTTAATGAGTTCAAATAACATAATGGAAAAGGAATTAGTTTGTTGACCATTATTTAATAGGTTTTACTATATTAGAATTTAGATCAATAATTAATAAAGATTTCTTTCTGTCTTTACATTCATAAACTATGTAATAGAAATGTATATATTTCTGAAATAATTTTACGTTATCTGTTGAGGTGTAATAATGACCAAGAAGTTCTTCAAACACACCGAGTATTTGTTTCTAGTTAAATAATTATCTAAGCACGTTTTACTACATTTTGGTAAAATAAATAAATATCTTGCAACCCTTCACACAAATCGACCTAGCCCTAAACTAAGCAAAGCTTAAAATTTATTACATCTGAAACCTTTAACGAAAATGAACAATACAGACTTTATGTAACATTTGGTTTTTACTATTTCAGGTAATGTGGAATTCCAACCGCAAAGGAAGTCATACCACCACGACGAGGCGGTGGGAGTGAAGAACCCTGAAGTGGTGTCGCTGATATCGTCGCTTCTGCGCGTCAAGCAGGAGACGTTGCTGGCTGCGCTCACGTCCAAGCGCGCACGCGCATCTGGGGAGACTCTAGTTATCAACTACAGGTGCGCGTTGTCTTGGCGAATAACTTAAATCTGTAGAAAAGTTACGCCACTAACACTTAAACTCGGATTTCAAAATTCAATCATTTTTTCAGCAAATTGGCCACATAGGGGCACTTTTACACGTCAGAAAAAGAATTTACCAGATTAGCCTCTTAACTTAGGTTTAGTATTAACTCGAGTTAAGCCCGGCCCGGTTCTTATATCTACAAAAATCTTCGTTTTGACTACGGACTGTCACAATTTCACGGACTCTCCATTAAGTTTAGTTATCAACATAACTCGAGTTACAATCGAGCTAGAGAATTATGTTAAAAAAAATCTACAAATACAGTAAATTCAATAAGGCGACAACAGTCGAGGTCTTTAACATGAGTACCTACGGAATCTACTTTTTTTGTACATTGTAGCCATGGTAACAGTCTCCTGAGTATTTTTTTTTAAACTTGATTTCTAACAGTCTTTCTAAGAAACTCCTTTTCTCGCCTGACAAGCGGGATAGAATAACAACAAGAAATTGTTGATCGACCCACCTACACTTTTGAACCTTCTTGGCACGCCGTAAGCTCAAAACAAAAACTACCAAGTGACGAGTTACTATTTTTTTTTCTGATCGTTAGGATGCCAGAGGCAATAGCGACGCGCGACGCGATGGCGAAATGCCTCTATGGAGCGCTGTTCGACTGGATCGTGATGCAGGTCAACCATGCGCTGCTGTCCAAGAAGGACACGCTACGGGAACACCAAGGCCACAGCATCGGTAAGTTTATCCGGAATAATGTCTGTCTGTATGTCCCAATGCTGCTCCGTATAAGAATAATTTGAACATCCATACTTATCATATTATTAATATTATAAATGCGAAAGTAAGTCTGTCTGTCTGTCTGTTACCTCTTCACGCTTCAACCGCTGCACCGATTGAGATGAAATTTGGCATATAGTTGGGGTCCCGAGAAAGGACAGAGGCTACTTTTTATCCCGGAAAAACGCATAGTTACGCGATAACCGAATTCCACGCGGACGAAGTCGCGGGCAGAAGCTAGTAATATTATAAATGCGAAAGAAACTCTCTGTTACCTCTTCACGCTGCTACTGCCGGCCCGATTTGGATGAATTTTGGTACGGAGATAGTTGGGAGTCCCGGGGAAAGACATAGGCTACTTTTAATCGCGGAAAAAACGCGCAGTTCCCGCGGGAACGTGATAACCGAATTCCACGCGGGTGAATTCCCGGGCAGAAGCTAGTAAAATAATAAATCTGAAAATACTGATCAAAAGAAGTTACTATAACAATATACGAGTGTATGTGTGTTTTACTAGAGAGTGATAGTTTATGAACCTATTTACCTCTTCCTCGCTACTTCAGAAAAAGATTTTCTCAAATCACCTGTCTGTTTTTTATTTTATTAAGTTTCCGCCGGTGTCTTCGTCTGCCTCAAATTCGCTCATAGCGTACCCGCGGGAAGCCTGAAAGCAGACTAATTTAATCTTATCTATTTTAAATTAAATTTCAGGCGTCCTAGACATATTCGGTTTCGAAGACTTCGGCCCGAGCAACAGCTTTGAACAGCTATGTATCAACTATGCGAACGAGCACCTGCAGTACTATTTCAACCAGCACGTGTTCAAGTATGAACAGGAGGAGTATCGGCGGGAAGGCATACGGTGGACGGATATCGGCTTCTCTGACAACACGGGGTGTCTTCAGCTGATTGAGGGCAAGCCGGGCGGATTGCTATGCGTGCTCGATGATCAGTGCAAGTAAGTATATTTTTGATATTTAAAAAGATGAAAACTCATGTAAAGAAAGATAATCAAGATAACCCTGTAAACGATATCTAAATGTAAATGTTTAAAATTACTCACAACAACTAACAGGTGTAACTAAAGCTAAACTGATGAGAAAACAATGTGGATTTTTGATATAGTCTATCTATATCGGACAAGTCGTTTGTTCAATATGGATGATAGATGGAGTTTAGAAACTTAGTATTATCGTATAACCCCGCGACTGGCAAGCATTAAATATAGGCTCCTGACAAATATTTTACTAGTTTTAGCCTGGGTTGATTCAAGTACAGTTGACGGACTCCTGGTCGTTAAATATGGCCGCCGAACTGTCACTCCATACAGAAACGTCATTTTGTCCCATAGTAAAATATTTAACGTTAACTTTAACGGACGGTTTGAATCAACCCGCCCTTACTGTCACTAAATTGATTTGATTTTCCATTTATTCCAGCTTTCCATGGGCGACCAATGACACTCTCCTGCAGAAATTCAACTCTGTGCACGAGGACAATCCGTTTTACGAAAAACCGCAGCGACGAGAGCCCGCCTTTGTCGTACGACACTATGCAGGGAGGGTCAAATATCAGGTAACTTAATGATGTCTTCGTGTTATCTTATTTACAAGAATATTTAATTAATACAATTACCTAAAGAGAAATCCGTAGAAAAAAGCCCAGCAAAATCTATAAATCTATAATTTTCTCTTTTTCCGAGTTGTCAAAAAATTAAAATGTTTATCGTTTTATCACATATACTATCTTCCTGAGTAGTCTCGGTATTCAAAATGGGCTCCATTCAATCTAACTGCGTTGAGTTTGCTAAGTTTTCATTTTTTGTTTACTTTAGGCAACAGCGATGCGCGAAAAGAACCTAGATCTGATGCGGCAAGACATCGTGAGCGTGCTAAAGAACTCTTCACTTGCGTTTGTCCGCGAGTTGGTTGGTGTGGACCCGGTCGCTGTTTTCCGCTGGGCCATCGTCAGAGCTTTCTTCAGGTAATTTCTATATCATTAAGTGGGTGCGCGCACGGGTGACTTTTGTCGCCCGCGACAGTTTCGTCACTCTGTCAAGTCTAAGGAGATGTATGGAGATACACGCACGGACTCTCTTCTGTTCGCTATGGAGAGGAAAAGTCACTCGTGCGCGCACCCTCTTACACCTTCAGTGCCAATTCTGATACAAGCTGAAACAAGACTAGTGAGGTTCTGGCGATAAAATATTAATATCAAATGGATGATCCACTTCTATTAGGGATGTCATGCATATTCTGTGAGTGTGTGTCTCCTAAGTTTGTGACAAGCAATACAGTACGTGTTCGCTTAGAAAATCCTATACTACATGACTCAGTGTTGATTCTGTTTCATTTCAATGGTAAGTTCATCTATTTTATCCAATTATATGCTCCACATCGTCCACGATAATAACTAAGCCTGATTATACGTCTGAACCTGACAGAATGTCTCCCATGTCCACAGAGGATACTTCGCGTTCCTAGAGGCCGGTAGGAAACACCGCGTGCTCCGCTCGGACGGCGCTTCACGTGTGCCCCGCGCGTCCCTCCACGCACCTAACGACAGCCTACTCGTGTGAGTATCAAAAATACACTAAACCTAAAGCTAAGTCCGGACAGACAAGCGGTTTGCTTAACGCCTAGCGACCCACCTAGCTTAGTAAGAAAAGGAACTTTCTAGAAATTTCGCGACTAGCTGCTCCCTTGTCGCTTATATCGAAGTAAACAAACGTGTTGTTTCTTTATCACGAGGCGCGAGGCATCTAGGCGCTAAGCAAGCCTGTCTGTGAGGAGGTAGCCTAACGTAATGCGACCCAAATCGGCTCCCAGACACGACTAACAGCAACCAATCGATGTCGAAGTAACAAGTTAACAGTCTAACCGGGGATCAGTGAACTGAATCCCTCTGTCATGCGCATCAAGGCATGCGAGTTAAAACCGTCCCAAAAGATTCAATTTCCATTTCCATTATTACATGGTCCCTGGAATGTTTGGATTTTGGTAGATCCAAGAAGTATCTTAGCTCATTGTGTGTATAAATATGGGCTAGAAAAATGTACGAGCTGCTTATGATGATTTCCTTTTGAGGTGCGGAACCCAAATCCACAAAATCCATCGCATAAGAAGTATACTCGTATAAGTGTTGCCAATTATAATGTACATGTAATGTATTCATTGTAAGCTTTTGCGAGTAAATTTGTGTGACGTAATGAAATGTGTCTTGTTGATCAGCCAACTGGCGACAGTGTCGTCAATCAATCTCGCAATCAACCGCATTGCGTAAGTGACCGATTGTACGGCATGCTTATACTTTGTTCTATGTGCACCTAACGCATGGACGTCGTTGTTTATTTATACCTCCAGTTAAGTAACTAACTAGACTAACGCCCGGTTCCTATATCCAAACAACGCCTCGTTTTGCCTACGGACGGTTAAAATTTGACAGATTATCTATGGAACAAATGTCAAAAATCAACCGTCCGTAGGCAAAACGAGGCGTTTCGTGGATATAGGAACCGGGCCTAAGTAGTCTCTCTTCATCTTACTTAGAGGCTGTGTTTAGATAAATCAAAAGTAGCCAACATTATCGTTTAGACCTTTGAATTAATTTGAAGTAATTACAGTAAATTAGCGTGAGCTTATTTTAACGCTTCAATACGCAGATCCATTTAGTTTTTATATCAGCTTTAAACACAGCCCAGCTCTATTTACTGTCCGTTCAGTACGATAGCTCCCTTATTTTACAATCCTTCAAACCTGTAGCTCCCATGCAATACAGCATCTCATCACATTACGGGCACATAGATGCATGCGCAATGCAATACCTCACACGAGAATATATTTTATTGATTTAATTTCTTGTTAGTTTTAATTTTGTAATCCTCATTTCCTTTCTCAACCGACACACACGCGACAGAACGCCGCACAGAGCTAAGGCCGCGCCTGGTCGCGCCGCCAGCGATAGTAAGCGAGCCGACGCGCCCGGCGCCGCGCGCCTCGGTGGGAAAGGGACAAAAAATTACAGACTCGCCGAGACCCGCACGCGAAGGGTCGAGCGCGAGCGGGACGACAGAACGTTTGACGACACCGACGTCATGCAACGGGCCAGCCAGATCGTTATGTACGTGCGGTGCAAGGACCGATTTTGTATGACATGCTCTCTGTCTGCCTGTCACTTCAGCGTTCATCAAACAAAGCTCTGATTAGCGTAAAAAGAGCGCATTGTTTAATATGGGGACATATTTAAGACAAAACCATTTCCATTCAGTTAATTTCACATTCGCATGGTCATCATTGTTACAATTTTCGTTACTAAATCTAGGTTAGTCCTATTTCGAATATGTTCTTGTCTTTTTATCAGTTAAGATTTTGTTTGATGAATCCGCAACTATCGGTTGGGGAATCTACACTTGTTCTACTTTCCGGTGTTGGCTATGGGTTTATTTAATTTTCCGTGCATTTGTGTTTCAATGTGTTAACTCGTCAAGGGTATTATGATAAGGTCTGTAGTTACTTCTGTAAAATATTCAGATTTTTTTATCTTTATGCGTTTCTAAAGTCAAAATACAGTGCTACAATTTTGAGAGATTAGAACCGCATAAACACGAGCGCACATTGCCAATGTAAAGTAGCTTATCACCACGTAAAGCATGAGCACACGGCACACCTTTACCTTCACAACTTCAATAGTGCGTTGGGTTTGGCAGGAAGTACAAGTCGTTTAGGCCGCGGGAGCGTGCGAAAAAAGGCCTGAAGAATCTGCAAAGTGTGAAGACACTGGCCGGTAGGACCGCAGCGCCCGCCGGCAAAAGAAAACAACCGCTCACCGTGGCCGCGCAGTTCCAACACTCGCTCGCTGCGCTCATGGAGACCCTCAATCAAGCCAACCCGTTCTTTATAAGGTACCTATTTTAATATTTTATCCACACTCATATCATAAACCCTCTATGATGCGTTCAAAAACCGCAAATTATGACCAGCATTAAGATGAACTGTTTAGTTAGAACAGATGTCTTATCTGCGAAAATGTTCTAGTAGCTGTATAAGGGTGAGGTGATTCATGCATAGTTGACGGACTCGGTGTCGTTAAATATGGCCACCGAGCTGTCATTCCATACAGAAACGTCATTTTGTCCCATAGTAAAATATTTAACGATAACGTTAACTTTAATGGACGGTTTGAATCAACTCACCATTAGACCATCGCATTCGATGGTCTAATAGCATTCAAATTTCGAACAGCAATGCCCGCCTATATTCTTCAGTCAAGTTCAGTCAGACAGAACGAAAGTTTGTTCTAAATTCAAATGTCGGCTTTATTTTAGTCTGTTTTTTGAAAATCGAATGTGTGCAATGGGGGCTATCGCGTGTGAATTTGCCACTAGAGGCGCTAGTGTCGCGTGAGGTCCAATAACATTCAGTTTTCACTGGTTTTGGCGGGTTTCGTGATATAAATCATAATTTCTTTAATTTACCTGTTGAATAGTGATCTCCTTCGTGAAATTACCGCCAATATGGATTATTAGGCTATGAATGTAAACGCTTTGAAAAAAAAATCTTTTTTCCAAACAAAACGGAGCTGCACAACATTGCGGCATAGCTGCTCGATATGATGATAGTTATTTATAATTAATAAACTTAATGAGATTCAAGATTGAAAACTTAGTTTCGGCGCCGATCTTATAGAGTCGCCTTTGACAGCTATACCTCTGGACCTTAGTCTACAGTGGCGCCAACTGGTGAGCAAAGAAACGATAGTCCCCATTCGAAACTGGCGTGTTCGAATTGCCGCCATTGTGGATAGATTTTGAAGCATCTTAGAGGTTTTATAAAATGAGTGTGGATAAAGTTGTGTATGCAACTGTACATAATTAGGCCTTAAAACACTCGTGCGATATTATTATGAAACTCGCCTGGTGGCTCGTTTCATAAAACCCCACTCGTGTTTTAAGGACCTTTATTATGTAGCAGTTACATAAACTACTATAATTGACATGACGGACTGCGACTTGTTGCAGCGCGACATTCGCGCTTTTTATGTCGCTATACTTTTTACTCTCTGAGGTGGCAGAGGAACAAAGATGCAAAATGCGCGACTGTATCGCTACAAAAAGCCGCTGCCTGTCATTTTCCTAACCTGTAATTTTCCCCTCGAGTTGGTGCCTGGTCATTTTTCTATGACCGATCTCGTAATAAGGTTTTATTTCAAATTTTTTTTTAGGGTTCCGAAGTCCACAAGGAACCCTTATAGTTTCGCCATGTCCGTCCGTCCGTCCGTCCGTCTGTCCGCACTATTGCTCGGAGATGCTTAGTTCTAGAAAGCTGTAATTTGGCATGAATATGCATATTAGTTACGCTGACAAAGTGGTACAATAAAATGTTGAAATATATTTTTTATAGGGTACCTCCCCTACTCGTAAAGTGGGGATGTAATTTTTTTTTCTTGCGTACCCCATGGTTTAGCATATCGTTGAATAGGTCTTGAAAAAATATTGTGGGTTTGTTAAAACCATTTTTTGATTAAGTGATTCGTTTGTGAAATATTAAGCTTTAAAGTGCTATTTTTTGTTAGGGTCACGTGTCCCCCCCCCCCCCCCTGCCAGCTAAATGGTGGTATTTGGATGGCTGAAAAAAATCACGGTTGTATAACGTAGTTGAAAGGAAAACTATCAGAGCTAAGTAGGCTGTACAAACTTTCGAGTAATAGTCGACCAACTTATGATGATGATTTTTCTCGAGCGGCAGGGGCGTCGGGCGGGCACGTCATTCATACCACAGGCTAGCTAGATGCTAATAAGTCTTAGAAAGGTACTGTGGGCATCGTCAACTTCGGAACCCTATACTTTGCGCGTGGCCCGACACGCACTTGGCCGGTTTTTTTATTTTCTCTGTATTTTTATGATTGTTACTGACACCGTACTGACGCTTACCGAAACAAAATTTTTACGATGATTTTAGAAATTCACTTTTGTTTAACCATGCAACTAATTAAAAAAAAACATTAATGAGGGCCACCGTATTCCTGTTCACTCGTTGGCGCCACTATCTGCAAGGTGGTGTCTGTCAATGTCACCGTTTTGTCATTTCATGCAATAGTGTCAATGTCACTGTGACATTTGTCGTTTCGGAGACCTCAGTGTTGCCAATTTTGTGTCATATACACATGAATGTGCTAAATTGGCAACATTGCAAGAGGACAGCAAGCTACTTTAACGGCGGATTCACTCGCGGCGACCCTCATTCTGAAGAAACTCAACTCGTTTAACTATTACCCGTTAACGACAATCAAGTTAAAGCATTTTCAAAATATCTTCTAATCCTAATTCACAGGTGTATAAAGTCGAACAGCGACAAAGTCCCGAACGTGTTCGACGAGGAGACGGTGCAGCGCCAGCTCCGGTACACCGGCATGCTGGAGACGGTCCGGATCCGGCAGGCCGGCTACAACGTCCGGCTGACGTACGAGGAGTTCATACAGCTCTACCGGATCCTGCTGCCCAAGGGGCTGTTGAGCTCGCAGACCGACGTCCGCCATTTCCTGGCCACTTTGAACTTGGACAGAGATAACTATCAACTTGGTAAGATTTACATTGTGCGTACATTTGCATACTAAACTCCTCTGTTGAAAAAAGTGCCGTGTTTCAAAACAGATTACAAACTAGCTTTGTGCCAAATCTCATCCATCTTGGTTCAGCCGTTTTAGTGTGATTATTGCAAGCGTCCAAATTATAATGATTTCATAAGGACGCTAAGATAGTTTAGTTTTTTTTTTTTTTACTTTTAGTCAATAGTTTGTAGAGAAGTGTTTCCGACAATGATTGCAATGTAATAAAGCAATAAAATTTTGAGAATAACGATATTAGTTGTTTACTCGCCAATCGCAATTTTCGCAACATAATTCTTCATTTCGAACCTTACAAAGGGTATAATGTTTCTAATTTCCTGCAATAGGTGCTACAAAGATCTTCATGCGAGAAAGCGAGCAGACGAAGCTGGAATACCGTCTCCACCAGCAGATCATGGCTTCGATCATCACCATCCAGCGATGGTTCCGGGCCGTGCTCGAACGCCGACGGTTTCTGGCGCTGCGGCGGGCCAGCTTACTCATACAGGGATTCTGCAGGTACGATGGAATTCCACTATTATCAACCAACTTGGTAGTACTAAGGCACAAAGTGGACTTTCTCACACGATGCTCCACTTTTTACCAAGTAACCCAGTAACCCTAACGAGCCTTGTGGTACCAGTATGGAATAAGGGCATCTGTTCTGTGCCACAAGCTTTGCTGAAATGTTTTTTACAATCGTGTAAATTAAAGATTAGTTTACAACTTCATATAAAAAGCATGTAGAACTGTGGATGTAACTGCAGTGCTGTCTATAGCTGCACTAATCCATACTAATATTACAAATGCTACAGTATCTCTGTCTTTCTGTCTTTTACCTCTTCACACTCAATCCGCTGGACCGATTTAGATGTAATTTCGTATGGAGATAGTTGGAGTCCCGGGACAGGATACTTTTAAGCATCTTCAACCCGATAACCGAATCCCAAGCAAATTCTCTTAATATCTTTTTTTAAGTAGGCAAGTTCGATCTTAATATTGTTTCTATTAGTCAGACCTATTAGAGTTGTAAGTTGGAAAGTGAGCAAACCTCTCGAACATGCTTACACTATTCTTCATCAAAAACAAATAAAAAAATTTCCAAAATAATGAAACGCATTAGAAACGAGACCCTCGGATTTTTACCCCAAATCCAAGCCAAGAAAATTAATCCCACCGTTCCCAAAGGCAATGGCTCCTCTCGCGCCACGAGGCCGCGACGAAGGTGCAAGCCTTCGTCCGCGGCAGCAAGGTGCGCCGCTGGTACCTGCGCCTTCGGGACTCCGTCATAGCCTTCCAAGCCTCCGCCAAAGGCTATTTACTACGGAAAACGTTGCCCGAACTCAGGAGACGGCTGCCGTCGCCTAAGAACAGGACGCAGGTAACGAGCATGCGCGCGTGGAATGATTTTAGTCGGTACTAAAAATTGTTTTTGACTTTGGAGGAGGATTTTTCAATATCATGAGCGGCTATTGCCGTGTTATAAGATAAAAATGTTGTCACTTAGACATATGACAGGCAGTTCGTGTGTTTAAAAACAAATAGTGCAATGAGGGTCACCACTGATGAATTCGGTTGAGGCGCTTGAGTCGCGTGAGGTGCAGTGTGGCCTATTTAGCACATTATAAGCCATATATTTTACGCTAAATTGGCAACACTGAGGTCTCCTTCAAATGTCACAGTGACACTATAATATGTATTTTAAATTTTTGACATTGACAGCAGACACACGACAGTGTTGCCAACTGGTCATCAGGAATACGGTGGCCCTCTGCACTAAAAATTGGGCCACTTGATATTGAAATTATCTTACAGTCAAAGGCAAAGATATGTATCCGGTCAACGCGGAAAAATATGCATACAGCAAGTTTCATGACAGCAATAGTGTCGTTTTTACGCTTTGGCACTTTGGCAGAGGTACATATCGTTGCCCTAGACTGTTCCTTGACAGTTTGAAATTTGTAGCTTGACATGACTAACAGGAGACTTTTGAAATTCGTTGCACAATAACCCATTTATGTAACTAATCTGAAAAATTCATACGAAAGTGAACTTGTGTGTTTGTTCGTATGCATACATCTGTACATACAATGTTGTGATCCATGTGTTGACAGCATGACGGTAAAGCGGTGCTCACGTCGGCTGAAGCGGAGACTTACAAGAAACGGCAAAGCATCGAACAAATTAAGAATATTATTGATATACAATTGTAAGTATTTTAAGTGAATCCCAACTATTTCATTTATTTTGAGTTAAATAACTTAAAATTGGTAACTTAAAGTGGACGTCTTTTGGCTGAAATGATGATGATGATGATGAACTTAAAATTACTCATTCAACTAGGGTAGAGATCTTCTACTTCTAAAGTCCCGCCCGCGCCTTCACATTTCAAAACGATGCAATGTATTTAAAAAGCACCACCAACACTCTCAACACATGTGTGCGTGCTGAGACAGCCATCAACTATGCGTTGAGAGTGTTGGTGGTACTTTTTAAATAATAATAAAAAAAGAAGCGTTTTGAAATGTGAAGGCGCGGGACTTTATATAGTAGATCTTTATGAAGTATTTGACAAGTCCGTCCGTCAATACGTATGGTGAAAAAGTACTCAAATAAATTATTCTTCTTTAATATTTACAGAAATATGCTAATTCAAGACGAAGCAGAGAAGACGAGACAATTAAGAGCTACGCAGTCACTGCCTATATCCAGGTAAAATTGTTTTTCTTTATTAAAATAACACAACTTCAATATATATGCGCCTTAATCACCCCAAAGAGGCTAGACTTGTTTTCGTTCGGTTAAAAATATATATTTTTTTACAGTTTGGAAAAGAAACGAGAAAACCTCACCATAGAAAGTTCAGCAACGCAAGTTTTTAGCAAACGGAGAGTCTCCAAAACGCAAAATATTACAGAGTTACCGTTGAAGCAAAGTAACTCAAGGTAACACCAAATATTATACGCTAAAGCAATAGTACCGAAATGAGAACTAACATTAATCTCTCGTACCTTGTTACAAGTGCATGTGCATTCGATTGTATTTATTTACGTGCGCACTACTACTACTACTACTACAGCCTATTTACGGCCCACTGCTGGGCCACAGGCCTCCTATCATCACGAGAGGGTTTGGGCTATAAGTCCCTACGCGGGCCCAGTGCGGATTGGGGACTTCACACACTGGGTACTTCGCAGATGCGTGCAGGTTTCCTTCACCGAAAAGCTCAGTGGTAAATTCAAATTGAATTTCGCACATAAATAATGTCAGAGGTGCGAGCCGGATTTGAACCCGCGACCCTCTGCATGAGAGGCGGTAGGTCAAACCACTAGGCCACCTCGGCTTCTTGTATTTATTTACGTGCGCACGCAAGTCGATGAAGCGGTATAGCAATGAATCACTATGATACATACGCATAGGCGTTATAACTCGCTGACAAATTACACTGCAAAAGATCAGTTCAAATTACTTCGTCTACTTCTATCTACGTCAATTCCTTGAACTTGTAGCGTGGACGCTTATAGATTCTATTCGATTCAGTACTAAGGTCAAATATCTATTCCCATGTTTTCTCAAAAAAAAGCAAATAAACATGTGTAGTTCATATGGCACGATGAGCGAGAAAAGATCTTAATCCAGCGTCTCTTGCTTTCACATGATCTATATCTTTTGTTCACGTCTTGAGCGAGAGAATAGTCGATCTCTAATCGCTTGCTCGAACTTGGTGGGACTAGCGGCTATTATTAGTATGCGCATAGTTTTAAAGGTGCATGTCGTTTGCAGCGTGAGCCAATCGGAAACCAACGAGTCGTCTCCGGACGAATGGAGCCTCAATAACAAGAAATACCCGCAAGGCGTCGCGCCACCCAACAAGATAACGCCCGAAGACCTCGCCGACGAGCTGGTGTGGCTGAGGATAGACCAGAATTACCTCATGGCTGAGAAGAAAAAGGTAATTTTAATTTTATTGACTTCGTGGATTGCGTATCTTCATAATTTATTTTATACTAGCTTCTGCCCAAGACTTCGACCATGTGGAATTCGGTTATCGCGTTCCCGAGAGAACTATACGTTTTTCCGCGATCCTAACTATCTCCATGCCAAATTTCATCTCAATCGGCTGAAGCGTGAAGAGATAACAGACAGACAGACAGAGTTACTTTCGCATTTATAATATTAGTATGGATAATATGGATCAGTCTATTGCATCAGGTGGTCGAACGGCGTTCCGTGTTTTCAAGTCTGGCATCACATTTGACATTCAATGAACTACGTGACTTTTAATGGATGTTCATTGCTTTACAGATCCGAGAGAGGGAGCTAGCGGAGTCAATAGCAAGCAGCAGCGAGGAGTACCTGCGGCACGCTGGGGACTGGAGTCCCGCGGAGACCGCCGGCGTCCGCGACGGCTCCAGGTAACCCCCACTTGCGGCCCACTATTGGGCATAGGTCTCATCAGGTTATAGTCAAAACGTGACCGTGGAAATTTACACTCACATTTCATTCCTTGCCATTTGCGAAAATGATTTCGTTCATCGGATATCTCAGTGTTTATTTACTTTAGAATCGAAATCTGCGTCGCCGATTCTTCAAG
Source organism: Aethes cnicana (assembly GCA_963971205.1). Taxonomy (NCBI): domain Eukaryota; kingdom Metazoa; phylum Arthropoda; class Insecta; order Lepidoptera; family Tortricidae; genus Aethes; species Aethes cnicana. The sequence continues at coordinate 5,455,732 of OZ020286.1, forward strand.
CAATCTCGACTGTTGCACACCGTTGATACGGATGATATAAACAGGATGGTAGGTGCCAGACTATCCAAACAATTACTGGATGGAAAACCATCCAGAGTTCCATCCAAAGTTTGCCTATGCAAAGGAATGCCAAAACTATGACGGTTGCATGGCCTCAAATTAGATCTTGAAAATGTTAGTGTCAGGGACTGAAGACAAAAAGCCAAAGATCACTCTGGAGATCTGTACTTAGCCAGGCTAAGGCTGATTCGCTGTTCTAAAGCCTTGAATAGATAGATAGTTTATTTATTTATTTTAAGGTTCCCCAACAATTGTTTACACCAATACTAAAAATATTACATGCATAGGTTTAAAGGAACAGTGTGACAATAGTTGATACGAAAATCATTAATTAGGCACATAATAAGCCTGACAAACCTCCTTAGTCTGGTCGACGCTTTCATATTTGTATGAAATGATCAGTCAGACGCCAATAATGGGGATTTAGCAATTTAAACGATTAATTACACATTTTATTCATGATCAAAGTACAGCTTAGCTTAGACACCTCTAGTTGGCGTGGTAGGTGCGACAGTTCATGGCAACTCTAGGTGTCCGTCCTTAGCGTTCAAAGGGTTAAAAGGTCGGTGTAATACTAACCTTATGTAATCCCTTCCAGACGGGGCTCCCCGCAGGTGTACCAGCGCAGCCTGTCCAGCACGACCCTGGAGCCCCCGCCGCTGCTGAGCCTGCCGCCCGTGCGCCGCGAG
>OZ020286.1:5456680-5481513 GCA_963971205.1 Aethes cnicana
ACACCTCGCCCATCTTACAGCGGCGCCATGCAGCGGTCGGTGGAGGCCGCGGGCCCGCCCGCGCCGCCCGACCAGACCGACTCCGACCACAACGACCACCAGGACATCAAGCGGGTCAGTGGCCGACACCTCGCCCATCTTACAGCGGCGCCATGCAGCGGTCGGTGGAGGCCGCGGGCCCGCCCGCGCCGCCCGACCAGACCGACTCCGACCACAACGACCACCAGGACATCAAGCGGTCAGTGCCGACACCTCGCCCATCTTACAGCGGCGCCATGCAGCGGTCGGTGGAGGCCGCGGGCCCGCCCGCGCCGCCCGACCAGACCGACTCCGACCACAACGACCACCAGGACATCAAGCGGTCAGTGCCGACACCTCGCCCATCTTACAGCGGCGCCATGCAGCGGTCGGTGGAGGCCGCGGGCCCGCCCGCGCCGCCCGACCAGACCGACTCCGACCACAACGACCACCAGGACATCAAGCGGTCAGTGCCGACACCTCGCCCATCTTACAGCGGCGCCATGCAGCGGTCGGTGGAGGCCGCGGGCCCGCCCGCGCCGCCCGACCAGACCGACTCCGACCACAACGACCACCAGGACATCAAGCGGTCAGTGCCGACACCTCGCCCATCTTACAGCGGCGCCATGCAGCGGTCGGTGGAGGCCGCGGGCCCGCCCGCGCCGCCCGACCAGACCGACTCCGACCACAACGACCACCAGGACATCAAGCGGTCAGTGCCGACACCTCGCCCATCTTACAGCGGCGCCATGCAGCGGTCGGTGGAGGCCGCGGGCCCGCCCGCGCCGCCCGACCAGACCGACTCCGACCACAACGACCACCAGGACATCAAGCGGTCAGTGCCGACACCTCGCCCATCTTACAGCGGCGCCATGCAGCGGTCGGTGGAGGCCGCGGGCCCGCCCGCGCCGCCCGACCAGACCGACTCCGACCACAACGACCACCAGGACATCAAGCGGTCAGTGCCGACACCTCGCCCATCTTACAGCGGCGCCATGCAGCGGTCGGTGGAGGCCGCGGGCCCGCCCGCGCCGCCCGACCAGACCGACTCCGACCACAACGACCACCAGGACATCAAGCGGTCAGTGCCGACACCTCGCCCATCTTACAGCGGCGCCATGCAGCGGTCGGTGGAGGCCGCGGGCCCGCCCGCGCCGCCCGACCAGACCGACTCCGACCACAACGACCACCAGGACATCAAGCGGTCAGTGCCGACACCTCGCCCATCTTACAGCGGCGCCATGCAGCGGTCGGTGGAGGCCGCGGGCCCGCCCGCGCCGCCCGACCAGACCGACTCCGACCACAACGACCACCAGGACATCAAGCGGTCAGTGCCGACACCTCGCCCATCTTACAGCGGCGCCATGCAGCGGTCGGTGGAGGCCGCGGGCCCGCCCGCGCCGCCCGACCAGACCGACTCCGACCACAACGACCACCAGGACATCAAGCGGTCAGTGCCGACACCTCGCCCATCTTACAGCGGCGCCATGCAGCGGTCGGTGGAGGCCGCGGGCCCGCCCGCGCCGCCCGACCAGACCGACTCCGACCACAACGACCACCAGGACATCAAGCGGTCAGTGCCGACACCTCGCCCATCTTACAGCGGCGCCATGCAGCGGTCGGTGGAGGCCGCGGGCCCGCCCGCGCCGCCCGACCAGACCGACTCCGACCACAACGACCACCAGGACATCAAGCGGTCAGTGCCGACACCTCGCCCATCTTACAGCGGCGCCATGCAGCGGTCGGTGGAGGCCGCGGGCCCGCCCGCGCCGCCCGACCAGACCGACTCCGACCACAACGACCACCAGGACATCAAGCGGTCAGTGCCAACCATGGAACTACTCACTAATAACTGGACCTACCTCTTTCACCAAATTTTGTGCCAGGAGCGCGGGATTAAGGGACATAAGAAGCTCGTCTCTCTCTCGTAACCTAACCTTATAACGAGTGATATAGAAAAAAGAAGCTTCAACCAAAGTTTTGGGCACGTTTTTGAATTGTGAACTAAAACGACCTTCAGACTCACGTCTTTAAGCTAGATTTTTATTGTATAGAAATTGACACTACTCGCTCCAGATGTACTTAATACGTCCATGGTGCCACCATCCCTGCCATCTTACCGTAGCGCTATGCAGAGGACATTGTAGCCCACGATCTTACTATATTATACGAGAGCCATTAGACGCGCGACCGTAAGCAGACTGATCCCGACGTCATCTACATGCATGTTCAAAATATATGCGCGTAATACGAACTGCGCTTTGAAACGTCCGAGTAATTGGTTACGCGTACACTAAAGCTTGGAATTAATAAAACCCACATCTCCAGGTAGTAGATTGTAGAATCATCAACAATTCTTTTAACAGTTGTAATAATGATTGCAGAGCGGCGTCGGAGCTGATGACGCCGTTACTAGAGGTCCCGCGGGCGAGCGGCGTGGACGCAGCCCTGCGCCGGCGCAACTCGGACCCCGAGCCGCGGCCCGCCGACCCGCGCTCCACCGACTACATCGGCCAGACCGGCAACGGCCTCTTCAAGATCGCCGGCCACAGGTCACGCCGCTCTCACTCTCTGTCTCACGCCGGCGCCACTCGGACCCCGAGCCGCGGCCCGCCGACCCGCGCTCCACCGACTACATCGGCCAGACCGGCAACGGCCTCTTCAAGATCGCCGGCCACAGGTCACGCCGCTCTCACTCTCTGTCTCACGCCGGCGCCACTCGGACCCCGAGCCGCGGCCCGCCGACCCGCGCTCCACCGACTACATCGGCCAGACCGGCAACGGCCTCTTCAAGATCGCCGGCCACAGGTCACGCCGCTCTCACTCTCTGTCTCACGCCGGCGCCACTCGGACCCCGAGCCGCGGCCCGCCGACCCGCGCTCCACCGACTACATCGGCCAGACCGGCAACGGCCTCTTCAAGATCGCCGGCCACAGGTCACGCCGCTCTCACTCTCTGTCTCACGCCGGCGCCACTCGGACCCCGAGCCGCGGCCCGCCGACCCGCGCTCCACCGACTACATCGGCCAGACCGGCAACGGCCTCTTCAAGATCGCCGGCCACAGGTCACGCCGCTCTCACTCTCTGTCTCACGCCGGCGCCACTCGGACCCCGAGCCGCGGCCCGCCGACCCGCGCTCCACCGACTACATCGGCCAGACCGGCAACGGCCTCTTCAAGATCGCCGGCCACAGGTCACGCCGCTCTCACTCTCTGTCTCACGCCGGCGCCACTCGGACCCCGAGCCGCGGCCCGCCGACCCGCGCTCCACCGACTACATCGGCCAGACCGGCAACGGCCTCTTCAAGATCGCCGGCCACAGGTCACGCCGCTCTCACTCTCTGTCTCACGCCGGCGCCACTCGGACCCCGAGCCGCGGCCCGCCGACCCGCGCTCCACCGACTACATCGGCCAGACCGGCAACGGCCTCTTCAAGATCGCCGGCCACAGGTCACGCCGCTCTCACTCTCTGTCTCACGCCGGCGGCTGACTCCAAGCCCCTTAAAACCCACATCTAGGTCCTCATGCCATCCTGGATAGCTACAACCCCCGATTTGGAGCACGTCGCAAGCCCGATTTCGAAATTTCCGATATTTGAAATCGAATCCCAGACCTTCCCTTCGAGACTGTCAACGCATTGATGTTCCAAATATCGATAAAAAAAGTCGTTTCGTATTAAACAGCGCAATCGAAGCGATCATTCCACTGCGTTTGTACAGTCTCCATCAGATATAGAGTAGCGGGCGAGGTGTTTGATAAACATATGGACATGCAGTCTAACATCTTTACAATGAGATCGTGATCAGGTTTATGATTACCTTGTTCGCTTCCACATGACGACCGTACATACCACGTCAACCTAAATCCTTTAAAAGCTTATCCACATCCCTGTCAATATGTATACTTGAACTAAAATTCCAATTCCAGGTTTCGCAAAGGCACGCGTTTCGCGAAAGGCGACAAATGTGTATACTGCCACCACGCGATCGACGCTTTCGTCACGCAAGGCCAGCGCTGCATCGACTGCAAACAGCTGTACCACACAAAGTGCATCCAGAATAAGGGCGTGATCACAATGCCGTGCAGCAGTCCTGTGGCCGCCGGCCGCGGCCGACACAAGTACACTAAGCCCTACACAGACCACTCTAAGAGTAGCACCAACTTCAATCTAACAGGCACCTCGGAGTTCATGGACAGAGCCGACAAGATAATATCGGACGCCAAGGACCTACTCGCCATGCAGAATTTCATCACGGAGAAGATATTCCTGATAGAGTCGAGTGAGAATGAAAAGCAATCGGAGGTAAGTTCGAAACTGGACAAAAACTACGATCTGAATAAATCTAAATAAACAAATGAAATCTAAATACATTAAAATAAATAAATCTCCACGGAAAATAAATGAAAAAAATCGCAACACAATCGAGACCTTGTTTATGTCAAAAGTTACACTAAAGGCACAGAAAGAAGTAGCATTCTCACACGAGTCCATGCAAAATAACATGCGGTGTCAAGACCATTTTTAGTATCATTTTCAATTTCCTATTCATCATCAGCATTATTCCATTGCCCTTTTCCCACATTATGTAGGCGATCTGTCTTAGCTTATAAAATTTCACTGCCCTGTAGCGTGTTGTTACCTACCTAAACAAGTCGATGGTCTAATATTTTAATACTACAAAATAATTTCAAAGTGTTGCTAGGCGAATCCGTACTGTGAGCATTAAAAATCCAATTTTTAAGTCATTTTGTCACAATCAACAATCGATTGAACGAATTAACATCCTTGTTTACTAACACTCATGTTCACTTGTATTTTTCAGGTTGACAGGGTATTCAAACACGCGCTCCGCGAGTTCAAAGACAACTTGGTTGCGACGTACAGCATTGTCGAGACGCGCGGCTCAGCGCTCAAGTACAAGGACCTAATAGGCAACTTCCTACACGTGATGGAGACGGTGTGCGCGAGGGAAGGCTCGACGCTGTCCATCACGATGGGAGTTAACGCGTTTCGAGGGTTCATGGACGAGTTCACGAGCGAACACGAGACTGGGAAGGCGAAGACGAAACGGAAAAAGGACAAGAAGAGAAAGGTAAGTTGTAAATTATATATCAGCCTATATACACCCACTGCTGAGTAAAGGCCTCTTCACTCTTCGCCATTCTACCCTGTCCTGAACCAGTCTCATCCACCGCTTCCCTGCCAACTGCCAGATGTCGTCCGACCAGCGAGCTGGTGGTCTGCCTGCTGATCGTCGACCCAATCTTGGCCACCATTCCGTAACGGACTTCGACCATCTGCCATCAACCCGTCTTGCCAAGTGTCCCGCCCATCTCCACTTAAGTTGTCCTATTCTTTGACATTGTTTGTAAATTATTAAAAATTAAACACACTATCAACGGGACTTAATCGCGTAAAAACAACACTAACAATGTCCGCAGATTTATCCGTGATGCCCCTACGGATAAATCTGCGGACATTGTTAGTGTTGTGTGCCGGCCTGTTGACATTCCGAGTGACATTAATAAAAATCAAGTGCGGGTAGTTCGAACCACCCGCGCGACAAGAAAAATATGCTGATACCGTCACTTCAGTCTTCTCGTGACCACGGCCGTTGCATCGCGGCCAAAACGTCGAGGTAAAATATAAATAGTTTTTACGCGATTAAGTCCTGTTGATAGTGTGTTTAATATTAAAAGTTAATTATGAAAATAGCTAAAACAGAGTTTTCCCAGATATGAGACCTAGACAGAACGGTCTGATGACCTCGAAAACTCTTATGTTCCAATTTACGTCCAAATCGTTACAGCCGTTTCTGAGATCGTTTGTATAAATAAATACATATAGAGTTGAAAATGGCCATTCATGAAAACTAAGCAGCCAAAGTTCAGACTGAGAATAATTTGTGAAAACATATGGGTGACAAGTATGATATGCGGATAGTTAGCGCAATATTTCCGAAACCCATCTGAATGTTTGATGATAACGTTTTATAATTACCAAAAACTTGTTCATAATAAACGGTTATGTTCAATTGATACCGAAGTAACCCAGACCATCTCGGAATGAGCCAAGCAATGGGTCGGTTGTGGCGATTCGATTAAACTCAATGCCCGGTATCGAAATCGTTAATAGCCACATTATGACGCTGAAACGTTATTATTTGATTAAAACCCGCAGGTGGACGAAGCGATCCAGTACAACGGGCACCACTTCGTGTTGTCGATGATCAACATACCTACCGAGTGCGAGATCTGCAAGACCTTCTTCATGTGGCCCATAGAGCGCTCGCTCATCTGCCAGACGTGCAAGCTTGCGTCACACAAGAAGTGCTATACCAAGGTAGAACACTCGAAATCATTGTCCAGTAGAATAGAATCTAGCTTCCCATCCCTTTAGTTACTCATTATCTTCAATGATTACTCTACACAGCCATATATGTTCACGTTGTTGCGACTCTTCAACTTTGTTTAAAAAGTTAAAAACTGTAACGTGAAGATCACCAAAATGTTGACGTCCGTCAAAATTAAAAAAAAATATTTTGAAGAATCAATCCTTCTATATTATTACTAGCTGACCCCGCGGACTTCGTACCGCCTTAAACCTCACGGAGCCCGAGACCTTTCCAACGAATGCAAAACCGTGGAAATCGGTTCTGGAGTTATAGCGTCAGGGAGGAAAACCCGACTTATTTTTATATAGTAGATAAATACAAAAGTAACTGTCTGTCTGTCGGTCAGTCAGTTACAACCGCTAGACCGATTTAGATGAAATTTGGTATGAAAAAACGCATAGTTCCCGCGGGAACCCGATAGGTAACCGTATTCCACGCGGGCGTAGTTGCGGGCAGAAGCGTGTTCTTCATCAAATTGCTTCCACTGTACCAACAATATATGAAAAATAAACATGAACTAAGGAATTATCTTTCAGCCTTTAAAGTGTTAAAATTAAGTGTGTCTTCCATCCACCACAATATAAGGTGAAGGACCGGTCAATCTATTATCTTATCTATTACTAATAATAAGTCTGTAAAAGAAGTTGCGTCTGAAACTTGAAAATTAAAATAAACTATCAAGTCGAGGGGACTATATAAACGATACTGAGCGCATAATAACGATTTATAGCAAAAAAAACTGTATGTATGTCCGGATTTAACTCGAAAACGACTGGACGGATTGCAACAAAATTTGGTATGTGGGTAGTTTATAACACTGTTCAACATATAGACTACTTTTTATCCCGGAAAAACATAGTTCCCGCAGGAACGCTATTACCAAATTTCACGCGGACGAAGTCGCGGGCAGAGGCTAGTATTAAATATGGACGCCGAGCATTCAATACGTCCAGATCGTTAATCGTCTCCATAATATGTTTTTTTCTTTCCTATGCAAAGCGGAAAAATGCGAGGGTTGACTACTAGCAACGCGGCAGAAAGTGTAGCAAAACCCTGCTTATTTAGTAACAAAACGTTGTGTGTCAGGTTTCGCAGTGCCGGAAAGATTCGGCGACACGGTCGGCGGCCATTGTGGGCGCGGTCGACGCGGGCGGCCGGGAGCAAATGGGCGTGCTCACTAGAGGGAAGGTAAAGTCAACTTTACACTATTCAATAATCCAATTTCATAGCATCCAATTGCGTATGCGTCAGAAAAAAGGAAATTATATAGACTGACAATCTCTTTGTATTACGGTACAGTACATATAGGCAACATCCAGGGGGCGCTTCAAATTTTCATACTTAGCCTGTACAGCGCCCCCTGGATATTTCTCATGGAACTCAAAATTTCATACAGGCCACCTTGGCAGCGACATTATTATCGCAATGAACACTTTTCTTTTAAACCATGCTTTTTATTATTTTTTTAAATTAGTGTAAGTCAATACAATCCAATGTTAAATCTCATTTGTAAAATACATTACATAAATGAATTTTCAGGTGTTTGGAATGCCTCTAAACGAATTACCTTGCGGCGACAGCAATATTCCCATAGTGGTGGACCGACTCATCACTACGATAGAAATGACAGGGTTGTACACGGAAGGGTTGTACAGGAAAAGCGGGCTCAGTTCGAAGGTATGTATTATTGCTATTATATCCTACGTGTAATGAATCTTAACAAAAGTAGATAGGGTTAGAAAGAATAAAGCAGAACCGATAGCCATTATGAAATAATAACAATTAGGTACTATGGCAAATAATCATCAAAATAGTATCGTGTGCACTAAGCAACCACCTAATATCTTCAACCAACAATAACCTGATTGTTTGCAAATTCTATAGTTTATCTATATGGAGGAAGTTACAAAACATCTCGCCACTGGGTGACAGTAACTTCCCTTAGTGCTTGGTTCTATATTTCTGATTCCTCAAGAAAATCTTTACTCTCAATCTAAGGAGAAGTAGAATTTCATTTATTTTACAAGTGTGTTACAAAATGCGGATGTTAGAGGCAGTTTCATTATAAATTACAACAGTTAGAAATCGGACCGATTCGTTTTCAAGGCTCAGCTTGACTATAATTTTAAATTCGGTTTCCTAACCTAATCTTAAATTGGCAGGTGCGCGAACTGCGAAGGCTATTGGACGAGCGGCCGGAGGAAGGCGTGGAGCGACTCGAGTCGTACCCCGTGCACGTGCGGGCTTCCGTGCTGAAGGGCCTGCTGCGGGAGCTGCCCGAGCCGCTGCTCACGTTCGACCTCTACGACGACTTCATACTGGCCGCCGAAATCACCGACCCGCAGGTACGAACGAACACAGGCGCTTCTAAACCACTCCGACGCCGACGACACATATAATATATACGTCGTCGTGCCGATATATTTGCCGTATATTGGCACGCCAACGACCTATACGGGGTACGCCATGACGCATATATAGGGTCAAGCAAAACGTTGTGACGATATTTTTACCACAGAATCAGCTATCGAATCTGATCTACGCACGTTTCTGAGGTTTTTAATTTTTTTCGAGTTGAAAGAAAAAAGTATGGCCCAGTATGAGATTCAGGTGTCGCTCAGGTCATAAATTCCATGCTTTTTTTTAAACTCTGAAAAAATTAAAAACCAAAAATACGTGCTAGAATCGATAGCTGATACTGTGGTTAAAATATCGTCATAATGTTTTGCTTGCCCTATATATGCATGGCGTACAACGGATAAGGAGGTGAAATACGTATGCGTAAGATCTGTATTCGCTTTGTCTAGCCGCCCTTAGTGTGTGAGTGACAGCTTTTGTATTGAAAAGGTTTAATATCCTCTGATTACGAGAGGCACTCTCAGAACTGATGAAAAATGAGCTTTCAAGAAGAGAAAAAATTATTCAAGATTGAATAATTTTTTCGCTCAACATTAATATTTCACTTTCATATTTTCATGTCTAAACTCGTAATTTTTCTCCACAGGAAAGGGTGTCGAGTATATTCACAATCCTGAGAAAGTTACCTAAAGCAAATTTTGATCTTATGGAGAGGCTAATATTCCACCTATCGAGGGTAGCATTAGTAGAAGCAAGTAACAGGTAAATGGAATTTTAATTATTTAATATTAATTACATGCTTTGCGCAGCATATACTTGAGCTTTTTTATTGATCGTAAGCGCTTAGAAGTTGACTTCGTTAAGTCAAAATACGAACCAACCCGTTCGTACATATTGGTCCGGCGTTCATGTGAATAAAAATCAATCCATACAAGCTTCCTTACAGCTTGCTGCTTAGATCGTTTAGCCGCTCGCTCGCGACGCTCCACGACCCGCCTAACGCTCCGATTCAAGCGGCCAGGCACTATACTAAGGCGAACGATGTGTAAAGCGAGTGTTCACTTGCAGAATGGGCCCGAACGCGCTGGCGATAGTGTTCGCACCGTGTATCCTGCGCACGCATAAGGTGCAGCCGGCGCAGGACTCTCTGCAGGACATCGCGCGCCAGACCGCCTGCCTCGAGGCCATCCTCTCCGACAAGATCCGCAGCGTACGTACCGCACTGTCTCTATGGAGTGTTCGCCGCACAAGGGGCAGCCTCGAGGCCATCCTCTCCGACAAGATATCCGAAATCTGAGTTGAACGTTGTGTTATGGTAATCACCGTCAAGGTATCTGTGCCTCGACTTAACTGCTGACTGGACTCCTTTTTTCTGTAACTGAAACATTTCCTTTTCTTAGATCATCCATAGTAATATTATAAATGTGAGTGTGTTTGTTTGTTTGTTTGTCCTTCACGTCGCAACGACTGGACCGATTTGGATGAAATTTGGTATGGGGATAGTTGAGACCCGGGCAATAACATAGGATACTTTTTATCCCGATGTTTCTACGGGAAAGGGTTTTCCGCGGGTCAAACCAATTATAACTGTATCATCGGGTACGCAAATTCTAAGTCTACGCGGGACGAAGTCGCGGGCAAACGGCTCGTAAGTGATATAGCCTTAAGACTGTTACATTATCAAAAATGAAGATTTTTGCTATTTGTATTTGCAGCTCCGCGGCATGCTGCAAGACATCGCGACGTTGGACTCGGCGTGCCACTCGGCCAGCGACCGGCTCAGCTCGCTGCGCGCCGCGCCGCACGCCGCCGCGCGCCCCGAGGAGCGCCTGCTCGAGGGCCACATCTGCGAGATACAGAAGGAGAAGGCCATCCTCACCTCCAACCTGCCGACGCTCATCAGGTACACTCCTCCAGCCAGCTCGCAAGCCGCAATGGCTCTTTTAGCTCCAACACAAACCATTGTTTCCTAGGTGCTAAGTTATAAACTCTTGTAAATTGTCTTTGAATGGTAAATTAATTTAAAAAACCGGCCAAGTGCGAGTCGGATTCGCGCACAAAGGCTGTGCCACTATCAATAAAAATGGCAAAAAAATACCGTTTGTCGTATGAGAGCCGCCTTAAGTATCTATTTTATTATGTTTTTAGTATTTATTGTTATAGCGCCAACAGAATACATCCGTCTGTGAAAATTTCAAGTGTCTATCACATGAACCGTGAGATACAGCCTGGTGACAGACGGACAGACAGACGAACGGACAGCGGAATTTTAGTCACATTTTACCATTTGGGTACGGAACCCTAAAAATGAGGTATATAGTATGAGCCGCTCTAGCTTGTCATTTCGTGCCCGACCCTCCCTAGAGGTAAGGAACAGTCGGGCGGCAGGGGAGCACGTGATATTGATGGCGTCATACTGTATGACTCATACACCATAGCTTACACAAGCGCACGCCCGAGAAACTACACAACGGAACGTCTGTCGCACCTCAGGGACGGTCAGGCACGTAGTTGACGACCTATAGTGCTGCCGATTTAGCATATTATATGTTGTATCACAAAAATGCCTAATTTGCCATACCTCACTCGAGAGTGGTGCCAACTGGTGAGCAAAAATACAGGGCCCTCATTTCATTGGCGGATATCGCGCAAATGCTGCACAACTACTTCATAACTTAGCTCTTGTCAGCCCAGGGCTGAGCTGCTGAAATGTACAAACGACAAGACAAAAGTCAAAGGACACAGAAGTGTACTAACTAATCAATGATTTAATAAACAATCATCACCCATTGACACAAGAATAAACATTTCTTGGTTAATTTCTTGCGTAGTGGTTTCGTGTGTTTACATAGTCAGTGTACAGTCGACGCCAAAGAGATATGTACACTTTTGGACCTCAATACAATGGAATAAAGTGCAAAAGTGGAAACATCTCTTTCGTCGACCGTAGTAATACAGTGTAAATTTTAAAGCTTAATTTTTTTACTAACACTTGAAAATGACTAAAAACTTGCTTTATTAACTGTACATAAAATAAAAACTGCACTTAAAGTAAATACATGAATTGTCCAAAATAAGTAATGTATTAAAAAATCACAATGTTCTCATTTATAAAAATATCTGCGGATCGTTGTCTTCATCGAGAACGACTACCCGCTTTACAGAATTGAGGCTAAATTAATTAATGATAACAACGCATTCCATTTTATTTTATTTCATTAGTTAATTTTGTTGTGATGAATTATTTGTAAAAAAACCGGCCAAGTGCGTGTCGGGCCACGCGCAAAGTATAGGGTTCCGAAGTTGAGGATGCCCACAGTACCTTTCTAAGACTTATTAGCATCTAGCTAGCCTGTGGTAGGTACGAGTATATGACGTGCCCGCCCGACGCCCCTGCCGCTCGAGAAAAATCATCAATAAGTTGGTCGACTATTACTCGTAAGTTTGTACAGCCTACTTAGCTGTGATAGTTTTCCTTTCAACTACGTTATATATGCCACAACCGTGATTTTTTTCAGCCATCCAAATACCACCATTTAGCTGGCAGGGGGGGGGGGGGGCACGTGACTCTAACAAAAAATAGCACTTTAAAGCTTAATATTTCACAAACGCATCACTTAATCAAAAAATGGTTTTAACAAACCCACAGTATTTTTTTGAGTCCTATTCAACGATATGTCGCACTATGGGATACGCAAGAAAAAAAAATACATCCCCACTTTACGAGTAGGAGAGGTACCCTATAAAAAATATATTTCAAAATTTTATTGTACCACTTTGTCAGCGTAACTAATATGTATATTCATGCCAAATTACAGCTTTCTAGAACTAAGCATCTCCGAGCAATAGTGCGGACAGACGGACGGACGGACGGACGGACGGACGGACATGGCGAAACTATAAGGGTTCCTTGTGGACTTCGGAACCCTAAAAAGTTAAAATTTAAAATGGAACTAATTTAGGCCAGATAAGTTGTAAATAAACTCTAATCCTATTGTTTTTCCACACTACCTGGCACGCAAAACATCAATTTAAATTCGGCTGCCCTACATTAAATTCTAATTCCCACGACACCCTAACCTCGTTTCGCGGTGAGTTGATTACGCACGAGGAGCAGTGGTTCTATGACGAAGCATTTTCGTAATAAAAAGCTTGCGTGACGAGGGTAAAGGGAGTGACATAATTAATGGTTGTTGCTCGCTAAAAACGGCCGTTCTATTTTGTTATATAGGGCGCTTTGTAAATAACCAACTTGCCTGCTTAATTTGCATTTAGGTCGAGATTTTTCGTAGTAATCGTAACAAAGGTCGTGAGCCTAAACAATGATAATTTAGAAAGAAACATTAACGATTGTTGCACGGTAGAGAGGTTATATATAGTTCCTGAACTCTTTTGTGCTTTTGTAAATAGTGCCAAACAAGTAACAAAACATTATTATTAACATTTTGTAATTAACACTAACTTAAAGGGCAAGTAATTCGATCTGTTTTAACTATCTTTAGGGTATTCGCAATAATTTTGTATATGTTGACTAAGTGCCAACATATTCCTACATTTCGTTTGTTAGGATCCAACTCAATCTATAAATATAAAGACTATTTTTACAATTTGCCGTTAGTACAATCGCTTTGACTTCAAACTTAGGTCGCCTTGTGTTCTCGTTGCATGGCATTTTTTTTTATTGAGCTGATTCGTGTTCTAAATACTTGCATAGGCCAAAATTGTTTTTAAGTCTTCATATTCAGTGTTAAATATTGACACTTGTCATCGGTCAATGTTTCCGTCGCCGCCTGTTTCCTCGCCTAGCTTTTGCTAATTGTGCTTTTAAATAGCAGTCGTTTCGTGTTCTTACGCTGAAAGCGTTTTATTATCCAAGTTGTCACGTGTAAAAAGTCACTTATTCCTCATGTGCATGTTTTGACGTTTCCAGGTGAAACCTCTTTTTGAACTGTTGTTGGAGAGATGCTGTCATTATTCGGATTTGTTCCTATTTGCGACTAATTACAGGACCATTTGGGAGTGCGATTCGCAGCCGAGCCACGTGTTCGGCGCCGCTTCTATTCCGGTCCGCTGTTACCGAAGATACTCCGAAGACTGGCAAACCTTACAGTTCATAGTGCGGAAGACAACGCCGAGCGATAGTTCCTCCCTGAATGATGAATAAACACACGTAATGTCATTCATACTGTTTTAGGCGTACGAGGCGAAGTGCGTGCGGCACTAAGTTTTGTTATGGACTGCGTAGTTTATAAAAAACACGCTAAGGTTGTTTGAATAAGCCCTGTATTTCAAAAAAGTATACAATCTATAGTAGAAACCGGCCATATCGGTTGTGCAGGTTCTAAAATAGGCATTAGGTTTGATTTTAAATTTATAAAACGGCTCTTTGAATTCAACAGCTAGGCCATGATCGTAATCAGCTAATATTAACAGGTGACGGTATTTTAACATTTTCCTCCTATTACCTTTACTAGAAATTCAGTACGTTACTTAAATGGGATTAATCTCATTTTATTAAATAATGTAATTTCAAATCAAGCAGAGATGAAAACATAATTTTTACTTATATGTTTTTGATATATATTAATATATTAGAGTTTTTAAATTTCAACCTGACAGTGACAGAAACAAAATCATGCCACCTAAAACTGTCTTTTTTTTTATAAACTCAGATATGTCCACCGTAAGTAAGAAAAATAAGGTAACTCTAGCCGAGGGAATAAAATTCAAAATGGAGAATCAGTTGACTTGGACTTATCTGACTTTGAATTGTAGCCTTAAGTCCCATTTGTACCAAACCGCTAACCGCGGGTTAGCCTCTTAACTCAAGTTTAGTTTTATCAACTTAAGTCTTAGAGGACCTGCGATAAGCGGCGTTGGTGCAGGTCGGTCGGTTTTATTTTTATATTAGGGTATATATTAATAGTGACTCTTTTTATTCCCAGGGCGACGTCGGACGACGACCTACTATCGGCGACGGAGCAAGACGGCGAGTTCGGCAGCTCTGACGATTTGAGCAGCGGTGCGCACGCGGCGCGCTCGCAGCGGCTACTACACCGCCAACTCTCCTCTGACGATCCTATAATGGTCTGAACATGCTTAAGGAACGCTCCACCCCACGAATACGATAGATCCTCAGGGATCATAGTCTGTACCTATAACTACAGGCAAAGTAGCCTTGATATACGCGATAGATCCTAAGTGATCATGGTCGGAACCAACTCACCGTCCCTACAGCCAACTGAACTTGACAGATCGACGATAGATCCTAACAGAGATCATGGTCTCAACACCACTAACAAGTGCGTCTACTATAAGCACGCTCAACTTGCCAGAAAGACGGACAACGAAGCGTTCCTTTAAGACAAGGCGACATCTTCTGAGTCTGAACCTACTCACCACCGCTACAGCCACTAGAACTTGTCAGACAACGAAGTGATTTTTAAGAAATCATGGTCTGAACCCGCCACCAGTAAACTACCATTACAAGCTCGCTCGACTCGACAGACGGGCAAAGTCCTAAGATCATTTTTTCTTAGCTGAGGTTCCAATGAAGAGCGCGGTAGCTAAGCTACGAAATCTATTTAGATTAGCTAATCTACATACCTACGTGTCTTTAACACGCATATATGAATTAGTATGGATATGCATACAAAAATATGATCTTTAAGAATAAAGTTCCTCTTCGTATAGATCGATGCATCATTAGAAAACGTCGCTTAGCTTATATAGCTCCTGAGGGACCCAAAAAATATTTGATATTCTTAACACATTGCTGTCAAATCATTAGTATGGTCAAGCTGTAGAATTAGAGTAACGCCCCAGCCCAGGCTTACTGAATCGAAAGCCTATTTAGGCTATTTAGTTACGAAAAAAAAAAAGTCCCCAATCCGCACTGGGCCCGCGTGGGGACTATAGCCCAAACCCTCTCGTGATAAGAGGAGGCCTGTGCCCAGCAGTGGGAGGCAAATAGGCGTAGTAGTAGTTACGAAATTGACACTATCATGCCAATGTACACAAAGGTTTTCAAAATGCCCATACACGCCTCAAACAAACATTCTTCTGTCTAGCTGTAGAATTAGAGTAACGCCCCAGCCCAAGCTTACTGAATCGAAAGCCTAAATAGGCTATTTAGCAGGTTGTGTACAAACTCGTCCGACCAGTTGCATCGATATTCTTGCCGTGGATCACGCTATGGTTGGTATAGGTGTGTTAGTCATTTGCGTTGATGTGATGTGTACTCGTACGGTGAAATGTGATCATTGTGTCTTTATTAAGTTAATGTTCGAACGGCGTCCGGTTCGAGCGAACGGCCATCATTTCGTTCCTCGGTTTTTTAGAATATTTGTATCAAAATGTCTTCGGTATTAGTATTCCTACGAAATTTCGTATCCGATGCGTTATTGACATTACTATGTTCTTGCCATTTGAATGGGCGCCCTCAAGGGCCGGGCTCACGTGCGGCCGAAAGCAACCTACACGAGTACTTAAATAGTTTTAGTAATATGTACAAGAATTTTATAAGCGGTAATACTTTATACATTCCGTTAAAGTGATAACTTGAAATTTGCCACACATCATTCCAAATTTTGCACATATCATGATTTTAGGACGTACATTTTTTTACTGAATGAGAAATTAAACCAGTTTGTCTCCGGCCGAAGGTGAACTGTGCTTCATAGGATGTTTAATGTGTTACTGCACCGGCGCGCGCGCTTCACCGGCAGAGGGCGCTCCGCGCGGCGTTCTTCAAATATATTACGAGAAGTATTTTTCATACAATGTTTATCTTTGCACCAACTATATATTTTTTATGATGTATTTTCTGTATGTAAATATGTAAATCTATTCTGAACTAGCAATATTGTATATTGGTGAAGTGGAAGTATGTCGATAGTAGTAAAAATTCCCTTATCTTCCATTTAAAATATAATATTGCAGGCAAAATATTTTTTAACCATGTGCATGCTTTTTTATTTATGTGTTTAGTTCCATGTTTCCACCATGACATTTTTCCAATTGGTTTGCCATACAGAACACAAGCAACATTTTAAATGACATATATACCTTTGCTTTATTTTTTATTACTCTGCTTCATTATCTAAAAGACTGTCTATTAATAAGCTATTGAATTTATGATTAAGTCACAAATATTTTACTTGCTTACTAATTAGTTAATAGCTGTATACTTATCATTACTATACAACGAATGTCTTTGCTAAATTGTATGTCACTAATTTATATACCTTTGATCTAGACAAGGGTATGTAGCTCAATTTTTTCAGAAGGGCGCGTTATAATTAAGTTTGGTTATGCTTCAATAACACGATTAGTTTGCCATAATATCGGTTTAGAATCTCACGAGGGCAATGACTTATTTATAAATTAGCTTAAACTTGTATACAAACAAGATGGCCAATTAAAACGGAACTAAAATTGTACTGGACTTGATGTTTCCAACTGATGCAAAAGAGCGCCAGTCCTTGGCCGCGATAGCCTAAACTAAAAGTTTACATAAATTTTGTGCCTTCTTCGATTTTGCTTCCGCCAGTGTTGAATTGTTTTTGATTAAAATTTCTAATTATACCTATGTTTTAATAATCCCAATGAGGGTATCTTTTTACGACTTTACTGTTAAAAGGTATGTAAAGTTTTGCTTTTTAGTTACTTTATAGGTTTCCCACTCTTCAAGCTACCATGTTGATTGGGAACATACTCATGCATCGTTATAAAATAAGTTATGTATTATGTAAAGAAAAGAACTATTCTGTGCAATGGCTACAACTAGAACCTATGACCACTTTAGAAGTGTGTGTAGATAGATTAAGTCTCTTTTAGCGATTTTAATTATGTACATAGTTTTATTAGTTTTAATGCAACTTTAGCAGAGTATCACATTTTATCTAAGAAACTACTAGAAACTTCTATTATCCAAACGATTTGGTTTCGAAAGTGCCTATCAACTTTTATTTTATAACTATTAAACCTTACTGGTGCCTAAGTAAAAACTGTTTACTAGTTTAAAATTTTATCAGTACACTTTCAAATGGCTTAATTCAGTGAAGGAAAGGTCTTCAAGAAATACAATTTGTCTATTATTATACTCATGGAGGAATTCTCTGACGATTGATCTCCAACACGGAGCGTTTTTTTTACAGAACTATCTGGAGATCAATGTTGATTTGCTGTTTATGTGAAGTTTGAGGACCCATCCATCAGTTTTGTTACAAAGACCATCAGGCATAACAATAACAGGTCCATGTAATTGTAATGCCTGATGGTCTTTGTATACGATGTGGTTAATGATATGTCATGTCTTGCATCTACATGCTTTATACACCCCTTTATAATATGGCGTTCCATTTACCTAGTATTTTATTGTGGCAAATAGAGCTTTTATGTGAACTGATAAAAACAAATGTTCAACATGATATTACTTTGATATTTTTCCATTTGATGAAAATCTATGTTTTAGTATGAATAGTGTTTGCTAAGGACCAATAAATACTATTCCGTTCAAAAATTTTGTTATATATTTCTGTATGCTATTTGACTGTGAAAAACCTACGTAATTGTTAAATCTTGTAATATACTATTAACATGTATATTGTTCAATTTATCGTTAGGGCTCCTATAATGTGTCAATATAATGAAATGTAACCAAAATGTTATACTGTATACAAACTATGAAAACAATAAAAAAATGCTGTGGATTTAAATATTTTTATTTCTTAAGATACCCTATTAATGTTCCTCCTATATCTGCATCTGCCAAGGTAAAAGTCCAATTGGACATGCAGACCAATTGTAATTTTGGGAAGCTTTCTGCCAAATTCCACCCTGGAATTGATCCTCGGTAACCATGTCATGTGTTTCCAGAGACTCCTCACAAATCTCCATACAATCAGAATCTAGATCCTGTACCAACTGTGTGTTCACTGCGCAAGATTGCAAATCATCAACTGTGTATATTTTGGTAGGAGATTGAGATGAAGAAGAGTTTGGTGATGAAATCACTTTTGCTAGTTTACATATTTTCTCCATATTAGCCTTAGGAACACTTGGGTCAATAATATTGAGTAAATCCATCACAAAATAAACTAGATATGGATTATAAGCTGATATAATAGGCTGGATAAATTTTATATCCCTCCATTCATTTGGTATGGTTTTGTGAAAATCCAGTAAAAGGGTACTTTTCTCATTTGGAAACCAATGATGGAAGAGCAACTTTAGTTCCTTTTTCTTTTTGTTTTTAGCTTCCTCTGGGTTAGACCTGAAAAAAATGTCGAAAGTTACTATTAAATAAATAAAATCAAAAGCTGTATGTAATGTAACATTATTGGTATAAATTGATTGGATTGAATTTAATGTAGTTCAAACTTACCCATTTATCTTATCACTGAATAACATTGTTCTCTTTAATGATTTTAATATCTCAGACACCCAAAGAGCAGCTAACTTGCGCTTTTGGCCATCATGTTCTTCCCCTTGCGTTAATTTAATAAGCTCCAACACAAATTCCATTAATAAATCTTGGGTTTGTAGAAATGTTAGCAACACCTCAAAGCACTGCACATACTGGGGATGCAGCTTGTTTTTGTTTTTAAACTCGTATTCATTAAAAAAACTCAGCAATTCTGATGACAGAAATAGTGAATCAGGACCAGTTAAGGCTTTATTCACGTGTAATGTAGTATTCTTGCATTTTAACACCCTTTTAGCATTAGAATTCAACATATTGATAAGTGACACCACCGACACAGTCTTCAAGTTTGAGAAATCTGAGTTATTGGAAAATAAATCCCTTGCATCAGTTACTACAGCATCTCTCATGTTTGTGTCGGATATGTCACTTAAATTTTTAATCTTGCACCTTGGACTGGCACATATGCTCAAAGATGCACAAAAGTTGATCAGGGCTGCA
Source organism: Aethes cnicana (assembly GCA_963971205.1). NCBI lineage: Eukaryota > Metazoa > Arthropoda > Insecta > Lepidoptera > Tortricidae > Aethes > Aethes cnicana. Next base: position 5,476,377 of record OZ020286.1, read on the forward strand.
ATTTTATTTTCATCTGTGTTGTCGATTTCCTTTTGACCATATATATAATCTACAATAAATTCTCTATGTTTGTCCCAGTAATTGGTTTTTAGCCAATCCAGGCTTATCAATGATGCTTCCCTAAGAATTTCTATAGATGGCAAGATATTATTATGTGCAGTATCATGCCTCAAATCGATAATCCAGTCTGGAACACCTAAAATTCTCGCTGCGTGATGTAAACTCGTGCCTTTTGCAATTTCAGCATCAAGCATGTGATTTACGAACCGCATCAAAGCTGAAGAATATGCTAAGCGCAGCAGCTGGTCATTGGTAACTGCGTTTATGGAATCTTGGATGTGAACTTCTAATACGGAGAGAGTAGATTCGATACCAGCAGGGAGAGCAGGGCATCTAATTTTCCACACCAACAGTGTTTCAAGTGCTTCTTGTTTACTTGCAAGTGTGGATACAGAATAAATTTTGTTGTATACTTCAAACCATTCTTTACTATCAAACCAAGGCACAATTTGACAGTCTTCACTCATTTTGTGTAGAAATAACTGTTTATATTATACAATAAATGTAGTTAAACCTGATAATAATTAACGTGCGGTAAACAGCTAGCTACAATTTTTAGGTTATTCGGTGGTTATTCGATGCTGCCTGCTGCCAATGTATATTTGTCAATGTCAATGTGTTGTCACTGTCACTGTCAGCTTTTTTTTGGCTGTATTAGAATTTAGCCATTTACAAAGTTAGGGAAACTTGAGATTTAAAGAAATACAAATGGGAATTTGGAAGAAACTGGAAAGGAGTGGGAAATGGGAATTTCTACATTTAAATACCGATTTTAAGAAATATACTTACATACTATTATAATGATAGTCAGCTTTTTTAGGGTTCCGAAGTCCACAAGGAACCCTTATAGTTTCGCCATGTCCGTCCGTCTGTCCGCACTATTGCTCGGAGATGCTTAGGTCTAGAGAGCTGTAATTTGGCATGAATATGCATATTAGTTACGCTGACAAAGTGGTACAATAAAATTTTGAAATATATTTTTTTATAGGGTACCTCCCCTACTCGTAAAGTGGGGATGTAATTTTTTTTTCTTGCGTACCCCATGTTGCGGCATATCGTTGAATAGGTCTTAAAAAAATATTGTGGGTTTGTTAAAACCATTTTTTGATTAAGTGATGCGTTTGTGAAATATTAAGCTTTAAAGTGATATTTTTTGTTAGAGTCACGTGTCCCCCCCCCCCCTGCCAGCTAAATGGTGGTATTTGGATGGCTGAAAAAAAGCACGGTTGTGGCATATATAACGTAGTTGAAAGAAAAACTATCAGAGCTAAGTAGGCTGTACAAACTTACGAGTAATAGTCGACCAACTTATAATGATGATTTTTCTCGAGCGGCAGGGGCGTCGGGCGGGCACGTCATACCACAGGCTAGCTAGATGCTAATAAGTCTTAGAAAGGTACTGTGGGCATCCTCAACTTCGGAACCCTATAATTTGCGCGTGGCCCGACACGCACTTGGCCGGTTTTTTTTTACTTTATAGCTTCGAGTATATTCATTATGCTACGCTTATACGCTCGTGCCTGTGCTCGTGAACGTACCCGTTGAATATCGTTTTGAACGCCGACCGTGTAAACAGGTACCCGAGCACGATCAAATTCACCTTTGATCTTCCTTTGATCTTTATCGAAAACCGACCGACCAATGGCGTCCACGTGCAAATTAACGAGCGCGTTCAAAAACAGCTTGCTTACACGCTCGTGCCCGTGACTGTAAACTGACCGCCGTGCTGTAAACATACCATCAAGCACGTAATCACAATCACACTCTCACGCACGAGCCTTGGCGCGTATTTATTCAGTTGCCTGCTACGACTAGGTACATACTACAAGATGGACGTGATTGAAGTGACGGCGTTAGCTACTTTATGTGCCTACCAGTATTATAATGTCTTGCGGCTATATCGCCAAAATAAAAAAGTGAAAGTGAGCGAGCGCGAGTGTCGGTTGCCTCGCCTCATCCCCTCGCGTCCTTTGACTCGTGTCCGAAAAACCGGAGCGACAGCGAGGCGAGGCGAGCGAAGGCGAGGGGACACGAGCGTACCGTCCCCACTCTCGCATTCGCGTTCCCTCGTGTACCCTCCTGGAGTGTGGCTGGTGCTTCATATGTCGACTTAGGAATCTCTCAGACTATAGCGCCCTTATGAACAAGTAAGCTGAATTACTGGTCAAGCTTGAGTTGTATTTTTTCTTGGTTTCTTGGTAGAATTTTTATAGGTAGGTACTTCGTTTATAATAAAAATACTGAAATAAGAATTTACGTTTTTATTAAAAAATTGATTCCAAAGCAAATTCAAGTTTCAACTCGCACACAGTAAAAACGCGACTATTATTTCAATGAGGCAATTTATAGCTTGGTACTTTCGCGTCGCCTTTAAAAAGGAAGACAAATTAATTGAACAATAATAAAAGTTACATACATACAGCTCGAAATGTAGAAATTTTGTGAACAAGTAATTTGTTTATCGAGTTTAAAATTTTAGTTCCACCTGTCACCGCAATTCTCTTTTTTTGCCAAGCTATAGCCATGAAAAAAGTCGTCGGCCAGTTACATTTAAGATTATTTTCGTACTTTCTGGATTGATGATTACAAAAACTATGAAGTAAGGATCGAGGTAGAGATAATCTACTATAGGAAGTCCCGCGCCTCCACAATTCAAACCGCTTCAAAGTATTTATAAAGCACCAACACTATCAACACATGTCGGTGTTCTCACCACGCCCACATGCGTTGAGAGTGTTAGTGGTGCTTTTTAAATAATTTCCAAATTCACGGGACTTCCTACAGTAGATAATCTCTAGTCATATCTGAAGATTGAATAGGGAATATTCATGGAAAAAATTTGTTAAGACATCTTTTCTTCAACGTCTCATTTTTTTTTAATACGCTACTATGACTTATTACGGCTCGTGCTCTGACGTCACAGAACAAGTTCGAGAATTGACTTTACATGAAGCGTAAGCAACACTGCGAATTTCTTGCATTTCTACAAAAATGCAGTTATGTACTGTCGACGTCAAAGACATGTTAAAAACACACCATGTGTGGTGTGTTTTTAACATGTGTAAATATCTCTTACGTCGGCTGTACAAGCAAAGTTCAATACTGGACGTTTCATTTGATGCACAAGGCATCAGCATAAGTAATATTTAAAATGCCATTTTTATTTTATATTTGTCAAAAAATGTGATATTTATTTCTCTTACTTATATGGCTTGCTTGTTAAAATGCTTTCTTTGGCACGTAATACAAAAAATAAGAACATTGATTTCCACACATATTCCCAATTGCTATTTTTCAATTAAATGTTTCAAATAAAATAAAACGAGTGCCTCTTCTGGCGCGAAGCGAATAATGGACTTCTTGTTCTCCGTGCGTTTTCACTGCGTGCGAAATTGGACATGTTAAGTTTTAAATGCACATTTTACTAAGGTCTCTGACACATAGACGACAATTGAACAGCAGCTGAAAACATGACGTCAGTAAGTAAGTCAAATAAACAGACAAAATATATTATAACAAAATGAAAATTAGTAAAAAGAGATGTGAAATTGACAGTGAAAAAATACATAAATTAAATACCAATTCGAGATATTTAATTGTCATCATGATATTTTATTTTTGTGACACTTTACAACTAATCATTTTCTAATGCTTTGCGAATCTCCTTCAAAAACTAATAAAATTATAGCTTAAAACGATCGGGAGTGCTTACGGTAACGGAACTAGGCTGTCTAAACATGTAAACAAACATTACGAAATAACTACGCTTCCGATATAAAAGAGTAATCTTAGTATGTACCATAATAAATATCTATCAATATATACTCTCGATCAACAAATATAATTTAATATAGGTAATAATATAATACGAATTTTAAATCTATTAACATTATCACAATATGAGTTGCGACGACATTATGCCGTCTATTAAAAAATTATGGTTCGTTTGTAACTCTTTTTAGTTTTTACAAACTTCGCTCTCGCTATTACATTGTACATTTCGTCTTTTTAAGAAAATTACATCTACTGACAGTGGAGACGACACAGTCTACGTGTTAACTAGCTAGGGGCCCGGCGCCGCTCGCAGCCACGTACGGAACGCCGCGAGCTCGCGCCAAGAGGACACTATTTACAGCGGTCTTCACTTAACTAACCGTAGGGTCTGTACATTATTTTGCAAAAATGGCAAGGCATTTCATAATTTAAAAATCGAAATGAAACTGTACATGGCGATGAGCGCGAGGCTCGCCGATGCCGCTAATACTGCAACCGGCTTTCGTGCACGCTTCAAGCGTCCTCCGCGAAGATACCGAAACTATCATTTCCTTACGTCACGTCATCACCGATTCACACCGATACTACTTGGACGCAACGCGAGGATGCGTATGTAAGACTGTATTTAATTAAATACATGTTAATTATGCAAAAAGACGCGACGCTGTGTCAAATATCCGTCGTACAAATGAGTGTCTTTTTATATAGCTCCAACGGCACATCGAGTCAAGCTGGCAGGAAACAAGCGTATTTGCGGTCTATAGAAGCATTTAGAGCGCTCATTAGTCGACGAATTGAGTTTCTGTGTGCATTTCTTTTCATATCACACCAATGGTCCATCGTATTATGCCATGATACTGGCACGTAACAAATGCATCACCATTTGATTCAGTTGCAGCGCATTTGCTCCAATGGACCATCGTATCACCCCATGATAATACTGGCACTCGCGTATTTGACTCTGAAGAAGCGTTCAGGGCGCTGTGTGACTTCCTTTTTAAATCGCTCCAATGGCTCGTACCAGGCACCAGTCAATGATATTGGCATGTAACACACGCTTGAATCTGTAGCAACGTGTTCGCTCGAACGGACAGTGACACTGGCAGGTAGCACATATTTCTTCTCTCGTGTGCACCTGAATCTGTAGCAGCGTGTTCGCTGGAACGCACAATGGCACTGGCAGGTAACACTCTTTTTTTGTGTCCCGGCCGTTCATAAGTCGACGGAGTCGAGGTCCTGCTTGGGCGCGCGCGGCGAGGGCGGCGTGGCGGGCGCGGAGGACGCGGGCGGCGGCGGGCGAGGG
>OZ020286.1:5481713-5521235 GCA_963971205.1 Aethes cnicana
CGAGCTGTACCACCACTGGCGGGCTTACCCTATACTCTATTCGCGATAAGAAAATAGTGACTCGTCGTTGTCACTCAGCTCAGCCATTGACCAATTAGAACAATAAATTAGAAAGCCGTTTTCACGTCGACCAATCGAAATAAGCCATTCAGACAATACGGACGCGTCTTTAGTATTTTTTTTTAATGAATCTCTCCTGTTCGTAAAAATAAAACTAGGTAGATTAATAGTTATATTATCACGGAGATTAAAAAGAGTGATTTATAATGTTTTTGAGCGCCTAGTTTAATATTGTGGTGAGTAAAACTTGACTACGGAGAACAAAAAGTTTCTTTCAAATAAATGGTTTAATTTTGACCGCAGTATGAATACGCCTTTACTTTGCAGTTGCACTGATAAGTCACTATTTTCTTATCGCAAATACACTATAATACAAACACAGTCACATGTATAGCATGATACAACTTAGAAAGCGCGCGCGCGGCCGCAACTTAGAAGCTGTTGACGCAGAATCTATTATTGCTTAATACGAGAGCCTTCTAAGTTGTGTTGTGCTATACTGGCGGAGTACAACCTCAAGGGCTAGAAGAAAACCGGTTTTTTTTTAAACTGATCGACCGCCAATATATATGACTGTACCTACCTACAACCTAAGTGAATGGCTGCTATGGCCCCGGGGACCAAGACTGTCACGGGATTCGAACCCGAACGCACCCCTAAAACCTTACACTGCTGTTGTTCTGACCAATTAATGAATTACAAAATATATAAAAAAATCATTCAGGAAATTGCACCCATCTGGGCTCTTTTTACAAGTTCAAGTTTTGAATCTATGAGGAGAGCCCTATTTAAAAAAGTACAGTTTAAAAATGTCACTTTTCTAACCCCTAGACAATGGCCTGTGATTTTGAGCACATCTCTTCTTCAGCGACTTCTGTACAAGGGCCTTACAAAAACTTGTAGGTGTATTTTCCTTCTCTTAATTACGATATCTTGAACTTTAATGGCCTTGCAACCGCCGTTGTTTGAACTTTGAAACCGGATGCCGGGCTTATTTTAATCCAGTAGGCATTTTAATTGAGAATATCTTACGCGTTTCCTTTTTGCACATATGTACCTAATGTAAGGTATATAGTTTCGTCGCAATCAAACAGGTAGGCATATACCTATACATTCTGTTACTTTTACAAAAATATACATTTAACTTTAGTGAAAATATTAACTAAAGTACATTACACACTTGAATAACAACTTAAAAATACAAGTATCAGTTCCTTGTTTTAAATTATGTAACAAGCGCGAAGCGCCATGATGAAAGTTATGCGAACATAACATGTCACCAAGATTAAATCGGTTTTTTTATAATTTTCTCAGATCAAATTGCCAGATTTTATCTTTATAAGACACTTTTGCAAATAAATCTAACGCTAAATCAAACTTCTTGTGTACATGCAAGTGTAAAATATCTTGTGTCCGGTGGGTGGCAGACTGTGGTGTGGATATTGAACTGTGCAAACACCGCATTTGTCAATGCGTATATGACACAAATAATATGAACCTGTGCAGTAAACATGCACAAACTGGAAAACAAAGAAAAATAAACTCAAACGTTTCACATCAGATCGGACAAAAACATTATCCCAAAGCTAGACGGGACAAGTAAGTACAAAACATGTAAAGAAAATCTGTATCACTCGAACACGTATCAAAAAATCTTCAATGGTGAAAACAATCGAACATCATGCAAATAAAACTGTGACCGCTTATGGCGTGCCAGCCTGAATTTGCTGTGCTGCTGTAATATTGGATGAATGCAACCTACATGCTTGTGATTTCTAGAATGATCCAATTCAAAGTGCTGGCTACTGGTAAAAAATTGAGAGAAAAAAACTATGTTCAATAAAAGATTGGTGCATATTGCGCCGAGAAATACCTCGCTCAGTTCGATGGCTTCGCCGGTGTGCTCGTCCACAACGTCCCCGTAGCAGACGCCGGCGATCGAGCACTTATTGAACGTCATTATGTTCTGCGTCAAAGTGCCCGTTTTGTCGGAGAAAATGTATTGAATTTGACCTAAAAACGTTAATGTCCTTCAGCAAATATTTACGAACTTTCCAGGCGAAATTGGGATATCACTCTCCTAAGTGGCAGGGTGACTTGTAAATTTGAGATACGAACCAAGTTCCTCGTTCAGCGTGGTCGTTCTCGCCTTAGCCGCGGTCCCAGTCTTTTCGTAATACATCTTCTCGTCCCAGTTAATGAGGAAACTCTGCGCGAATCTTATTACCTAGAACAATAACAGATAACTATCAGTAAACTCGTTGCGGAAACTAAACCAGGATTCGATTCCATTGAGATTAGAACTGGGTCGGACTATTTCAATGCAAAGTAAGATGATATTCGTGTGGTAATGTAAAATGTAAACGAACACGAATGCTCTTTAAAATACACGATGTGGCCCGTAATAGGTCACACCTGGTACACGAGTTATGTTTAAAATCAATTCCATTTACAAAACCCTTGAAAAAATTTCAGCTTGATTCCTGAGAGGAAAAAAATCTATAGCTACAGTAACTTTCAGCAAACCTTTGTGAGGGCAAGAAATTCAGAGCTCGTTGCGTCCGTTATTTTTTAAATCTCGGGGCGGGCTCGTCGGGCACCAGCGCGTCCCACGGCTGGGCCTGGTGTCCCAGCGGCCCCAGGCACTCACCTCCACGGACACGTAGAGCGATATGGGCACGACGGTGTTCATGACGATGGCGTAGGAGAAGAACACGAGGAAGGCGATGACGACGGCGCCCGAGGCGGGCTCGGCGGGCACCAGCGTGTCCCAGGGCAGGTACACCTGGAAGTGCCGCCCGATGAGCCACTCCCACACGCCGCAGGCCACCGTGCAGAACACGCACATCGACAGGAGGAAGAACACTATCTGGAAAGAGGAATACGCAGGTTTATAATTGCCATATCACACTAATTGGAAGGCGCGCGGCCGAAACACTTGAGCCGTTGGCGCAGAGTCTATTGTTGCTTCCACGCGCCTTAAGTTGTGTAAACCTCATGCCTGGTTCACACGGTGCCAGTACTTGCACGCAGTGCCGGCTTCACACGTTGTAATCAGAGACAGGGTAGACTGAGAATCACCTTACATTGCGGGGTACATCAGCAAAGCTCTGTAAACGAGCAATATCCAGGGGGCGCTTCAAAATTTGGAGTTCAAATTATCATACGTAGCCAGTATCATACGCTGCCTTTATATCTATTATCGCATTTAACACTTATTTTGGGCGTACGCTGATTTGTATGAAGGTTGTCATTGTAGGTTTGCCTTACTTTTTCTATGATAAGACTCTCTGTGCACCTGGGTTGCATAGACTTAAGCCTGGTTCAAAAGGTACCAGTGGTTCCACACATTTCTGGCTTCGTACGTCGATATGTACAATAAATCTTCAGAGAAAGATAACCCTCTCCGTTATGAGTTACTCAGTTACATTACTCGTATGTTGTACCAGAGGAGGTCATTTTCTCTGAAGCTTACTGGTTGTCAACTGGCAAGCAAATACTGATCTCGTGTAAACCAGGCATTAGCGCTGGTAATCCCGAGTTGAACTCTAATACTTCGCTACCACGGAGTACATATTGTACACTTGCAGTCTCTTTCGTATACAAAGGAAGTCAAGATCGGCCACGAGAGCAGCTCATAGCAGAGCGGGAATGTGTTAATATTCGTATTAGTAAGATGAGTCTTGAGTCCACCTAATATTGTAGGAACATTCATATTAAGAAAGCTGTGTTTTCGCCCTAGGCAAGAGCGGATTGATAAGAATACTATAAACATCTCCATATTCATGGAGAGATTAAGTAAAAGCATAACCTCAAAACTTATCAATAGAGTTCTACCAGCGTGTACCGAATTTTACGCAATTTACGCAAAATGCGATGACATCAATGATTATCTATTTACTTATTGATATTTGAAGAAGACGACAAAGATAGATAGAATGACAATGGTAAAAAGAAAAAACACTTCAGTAAACACTATCGGATTTATCGGCAACGTAAATAAATACTGATAGAGTGCCTATCTATCCATTACAATTTGTTGAAGTTTCTTTTAGCATAGTGACTCATATCCACACTTAACAGAGAAATGAGGAAGTAGGTAAATAGCTCTGTTTAGACATTTGTTAAAGTAAACTATATACAAATGTTGGTTTTGTGAGGGCAGGCCACTTTACGTGCCACATCAATTGTGTAACTGTATCGACAATCCATAGTAAGTTGGTAAGTAAAGCATAACAAATTACTGACGCGTACTAGACACTGTAAATTATGGCTTGCTTAAATTGGTGTGAAAGAAAAAAGTAATTTGACGTGTTTGTTATCTTTCCCAACGTTAATTCACTTGAGCGTTTATTGGTTCAAAACGTCAAGCAACTTCGAAGGTAACGGAGGCCATCAATTGTATATAATTTCCTTATGGCCGGCCACCAGACACGATGACGGGTGTTTGTTTACGATTAGTTCATACACTCAACAGCAATGAAAATGGATCACTTTGTATTGGATTATTCATACAAAGTGACCCGTTTTCATTGCTGTTGAGTGTCGTTAACTATTAACCCGAAGATTATAGCTACACTAGCTTTTCCCCACAACTTCGTATGCTCAGAAATATTAAAATGTAAAATTCCGTTTTTTCCCGTTCCCATGGGAATTTCACAAAATCCTCTCTTAGTGCTCCCTAAGGAACCTTCATGCCAAATTCCAGCTCTCTACGACCAGTAGTTTCGGCTGTGTGTTAATCGATCAGTCAGTCAGTCAGTTTCTTGTTTTATATATATAGATAATGCCGGGGAGCGGAGATGACAACACGCTTGGAAATAGCCGCTCCTTTGTTGACACTGATTAATCGTGATTTTTTTTTGTTCAACTTATTTAGGACTAGCTTCTGCCCGCGACTTCGTCCGCGTGGAATTCGGTTATAGCGTTCCCGCGGGAACTATGCGTTTTTCTGGGATAAAAAGTAGTTTATATGTTGACCAGTGTTATAAACTACTCCCATACCAAATTTTGTTGCAATTCGTCCAGTACTTTTTGTGTTAAATCCGGACATACATACACACATACATACAGACAATTTTTCTAAAAATCGTTAATTTGTGTTCGGTATCGTTTATATAGTCCCCTCAACTTGATGGTTTCGTTTAATTTTCAAGTTTCAGGCGCGACTTCTTCTACAGACTTGTTATTAGTGTAGATTTTTCTAAAAATCGTCAATTTGTGTTCGATATCGTTTATACACGGTGGGTCAGAAAATATGGCAAATAATTAACCCACAGTATCGGCTATCGAATCTAAGTATATTGTATAGGCCTTTATTTTTTTTTGGGTTGGTAAAAAAAAATTGTATATGGGATTGGTTGTGTGAGCGACGCCTGAATCCTATACAAAATTATTTTTTTAACCAACTCAAAAAAAATTAAAGACCTATACAATATACTTAGAATCGATAGCCGATACTGTGGGTTAATTATTTGCCATATTTTCTGACCCACCGTGTATAGTCCCCTCGACTTTATAGCTTCTTTTAATTTTAAAGTTTCAGGCGCGACTTCTTCTACAGACTTATTAATTAGTATAAATTTGAAGGTGTTTTGAAAAGTGTAATTACGATATCATGCTAAAAGTTGAAAGTATTGATTTTATTGACATCGTGAGATAACCTGCACGCACCTGCGAAGTAATTCAAGGATGTGTGTGAAGTCCCCAATCCGCACTGGGTCCGCGTGGGGACTATAGCCCAACCCTCTCGTGATGAGAGGAGGCCTGTGCCCAGCAGTGGGCCGTAAATAGGTTGTTGTAGTAGTAGTATTGATTTTATTGAGCCTTTGTCAAGTGTTTGGCGCCAGCACCAATTTACATCACGCAACTGCTTAAATATTATCGCGATGTCGTGACATTCATATAACAGCGGTTTATTGAGCGGGCATTCGCCTGTAGAACTTGAATAAGAGTACATAACAAGCGCTGATTTTCTGAACAAAATGCATTATTCGGTCATTGAGCTAGCTAAGAGAAGGTAGGGTAGGTACCTATATGTTGCGCATTGAGATCTTGACAAAAGAGGCCTTATATAGGGCCAAGCAAAACGTTGTGACGATATTTTACCCACAGAATCACCTATCGATTCTAAGCATGTTTTTAGGTTTACATTTTCGATTTAGTAAAAAAAAATTTCATGGCCCAGTATGGGATTGATGCTGTGAGTGATACCTGAATCCCAACTCAAAAAACCTTAAAAACATGCTATAATCGATAGCTGATTCTGATTTCACTTCAATTAATTTCAATACTCGACGCCTGATGGAATCCACTTCAATGCGATCCCCGCCATAGACAATTCTTAATTGGTTTTAAACGAGTTGCAAGTACAGATTCAAATAGACTGTACAATGGGAGCCTAAGCCATAATGATAATGTAAATGTGCGCGAGGAGTCACGTGTAGGTATACGACGGACGGTATAAACAAAATTTACGTATGAGATTTCAGTCGGATGGAAACAAAAGGCTGCTATACCACAACGTTCGCAGCATACGACCTTAGCCTATGACCCGCTGGGGTTTGTCACCAAGCGGTAGTTATGTCACTGTCAGAATAACTGCCAATTTCAACTAATCAACAGCGATTAAATGCACAATTAACACGGCCATGAGCTATGATAATTTTGACAGCTATTTCGCGTGTCTAAGCTATGTGTATTAACGCGCATCCGTGTAATCAAATGTCATAACGGCAACGCCCAATCCGATTGGGTGCGTTCCGAATCGCGCTCACAGCGCTTTGAGCGCATTTCGGGACACTTTGTGAGCGTGCTCACAACGCTCAGGAAATTGATGACGTCATCGATCGACGCTCACGGTGCTCACGCTGCGGGGCATGGGCACTGTGAGCGCAAACGTCAAAGTGACATTTGACAGGACATGATTCCCTATTTAAAAAAAAAGATTGTCAGTTACTAGTGTTGGCGCCGTGAGCGTGCTTATGATCATTCCGAATCAAAAACGCGCTCACACGGTCGTGAGCGTGACAATCAATTCGGGACACTTATGAGCGTTGTGAACGCTATGAGCGCTTTGAGCGCTATTCAGAACGCACCCATTGAAAAACAGGTAACAATTACCGTAAGTGACACGTGTCATGTCCACTATTATTTTTATAATTATGGCTGCCAATTCAAGTCATACTTCAAATTGGTATTATCAAACAGAGAGAACGAGAATCTAAGTTTTCAACCTTGAACAATTGATAGCCTAACTCGCTCGGTCTGCTCTATTTCCATATAAAATAAGGTAAGCGAACATTATAGAAAAATAGCCAGAAAACATACTATTTTTTACGTTTTGGCAACATTTTCTTATAAATTTATAGCAAAACGACGAGACGAGTGTGAATTTCATTTAACGTTGCATCTTCAATTTTAGGGGAAATTCTTCAAAAAATAGCACTTACTTCGTACATAATCATAACAGATTACATTTTACTACTTTTTCTGCATATAAAGCCAATAATTACAATGAACTTTTTTTATTATTATTGGTCAACGATTGGTAAACGAGCACACAGGCCACCTGATGATTAGCGATAACTACGGTCTATGGATATTAGAAATCATAAGATGCGTTGCCAACTCTGAGGCCTAAGATATCCGCTACACCAGTAATTTCACCGGCTGTGTGTTCCGGAAGAGTGCGAGCACGTAGCGAGGTGGTAGGTATCCAGACGGACCTTTCAAAATTGGCTACTCGACTGACAAGTATTGAATGTCAAAACCCAACTTTCATATGGAATTGTCATACAAATAAAGATGCAAAAACCGAGCAAGTGAGCGTGCAATGTTGTGTTCCGTAGCTAGGCAACTGTTACACAGGCTATATTGTAGAAAAAAATTACTTCTCCGGGTACTTTTTTAAAATGAAAGATAGGTAATTATTAGAGACCGGAATTTTCACGGCAAAACAAAAGACTGTCGCAAAGATACCAGTGAAGTGATAGAAACGTTTTGCTATCGACATCGAGTATTATTATCGAATAATTTATAGTAATTCGAGACAGTTAATTTAAACTGTACATAAAAGTAATTTTGTGTTCATGAACGATATATATAATAAAAATAAATCTTTGCATGTTTAGGTATTATAAACATATCTGTAATCTTTTAGATGTACTCTTTCTTCTATAATAATTTAATGTAGAAACCTGTTATTGGCGTTACAAAAATGTTATAACAAAATTATTCTGTATTTTAAATATAAGCTGTTGGTTTCTCAAATAAAGGATGTAACGTAAACGTTACTGCTTTCGCTGAATATGCACTTTTATCATACTATTAACTATTTACAAACTAAAATATATTTTAAAGCTAATAAAACTACAAAAACTATCTACAATAACTTAATTCAAATCTAATAGCCTGTCTGTTTGCGTTCCAATTCGACTGTAAAAGGGTTTCTGCTAAGTGATTTCCACCAGGCGTCTTCTTTAATTAGGACAATTAGCAAGTCATGCGAGATACGTCACGCACCCCTCTCGCCGCTCACATTCGTAAGGAGCAACCGAACTGAACGGACACCTTTTTATCTAAATTCCTAAGTGCTCGTTCCGGCTCAACAGTATTATACTAATTATCTAAAATTCTATTTTCTACAAATAATTAAAATTAAGTGCTGTGTTTTCCCCGATCGGGTGAGTGTTGCAAATTATTATTTAATTATTTTACTAATGTGAATCAGTAGTTTGATTTTTCATTTGCTTAATATTAAATCTGCAAATCACGTAGCTAGTATCACGTCATCTACATAAGCAATAATAGTGGCTGAATATCTAAAGAAATTAACATCCTTTGTTCTAATTAACGTAATGTCTATCTACCCGCTTGTTCAAAATTATTAAGTGATTTGGCTTTTAACCTTATTTGTGATTTAAATAGTGCTAAATACCAGCTGCTTTTATTGTACATTTCACCACCATAAATTTTTATCATGCGTTAAATATTTCTTTGTACGTTTTTCACTGCCTCAGACTGTAACCTATATAGGTGCTGATTTTGTATTCTGCTGCAACATCTTTGATAGCTATCTAATGCTTCTGGTAGCCCTTCCATTCACGCGCTTCTTCATAATTTTCACCTTGCGCGGACGGATGTTGCAGGCAGTAACGCAAAATAGGACATTTCACTAACCGACCAAAATGGGAAATTCCAGGGTCCTATCCTACCGCCCGCAACTACCACGGCGTGTACTACGGGTCGAGTCCTGCCTACTGAGAAACGCTCCCACTTTCGCCGCTGACTACCATTTTCCCCCGGGAGCTGCCCCGGACTAACCACTGCGCTGCGCTGGCTACACCGCGCGCTGCGCTTCAGGGAAGTGGCTGTCCTATAGACGGTGCTAAGTGTTCACGGCTCACAGTACCTTCTTTACTAACAGTGGGAACAAAGAACCTAACCTGAGATCTACCTACCTACATTTATTTTAATAACGTTTTGGCAAATTCCCTAAATTTAAAATTGTTTTTTTTGTAGTTTAATTAAACTTGTAATATAATTAGTTGTTTACTTCCCTACCCAGTCAGAACCGTTACATTGGCGCCCAATAATAGGTTTTCCACTGTTTTTCTCTAAATTTTCACTGAGCCGTGTTCACTTTCACTAGTTCTAGGTATTTTCTAGTTATCTTTGGTGTTGGTAGCTTTTGTGTAAACATAATCAGACCAGTCATCAAAAAATTATTCTTTACACTCTTTATACTACTTGCTTTTCCTTTTTGTGTCTACCCACAACATAAATTTTAATTTCCCTATTTTTTTAAACAAGAACTAAATTTTTGGTGACTTTCTTTAAATCTAAGCTGAAGTTGATTACTGTCCTGGTGGTAGGACCGTGTGCAAGGTCCGTCCGGATAGCTACCACCGTCTGCTCCACTAACCTGCTGAGCAGTGCTTGCACTATTGTGTTCGGTAGGGGAGTAAGACAACCGGTTTTAATTACATGCACAAAGGCAATTCTATCTTAAGTCCTCAAGGGTTGGTGAAGTTTTCTAAATTTTTCTATCTTTTTCTAAATTCTACCTGGTGAATTACTATTACTGCTTTGTTTGTTATCTTCTACCTTTTGTAAAATTGCAACACACACCTGAACAAAGGAAAATGTCGTACCAAATTAAATATCTTTCACTACAAAAAGCCGAGCTTGACTATGAAGTTGGTGTCAGAGGAGGTACTACCGACGAATCCGTTCAGGAGCTTAGAAAGCAAATTGTCAAACTAGCTCCACTACTACCGCCTGAAGACATTTTAGAATCGCACTTGGAACCTACAGTCGATTTGGCACAGGTTAAGGACACTCTAACTAAAACTAAACAAAATTTAGACAATCTTAAAACTAGGTATAATAAAAATGTATACTCTAGAACCGAAACAATGCTGCATCACGTCTACTACAGACTCATTAGAATAGACAGGTCTGAGGCTATAAATGCTCTTTATACAGAATGCTCACAAGTTTTCAAACTGCAGTTTGCTGAGCTCAGGAAATTTAAAATGGAGGCACCGTCAGCGTCAACTACCCCTGAGCCCATTTCAGACCTTATATCTGTCACCTGTGAGAAAAATCGGGTTTCTGAAGTTGTTAGCAAATTAAAATATTCTGGTCACACTTGTGTTAGGTCTTTCATACAGAAAGCCGAGGAACTGCTGATTTCTAGGAGCATGCCTAAAGATAAACTTCTCAGCTTTGCCTACGAAATTTTTACTGACGATGCCCTTCATTGGTACCGGTGCATTCAAGACAAAGTTACCACTTGGGAGGATCTTGTTGTACTACTAAAACAAGATTTCAGTCAGAGTGATTATGACTATCGGCTACTTTCCGAAATTAGGATGCGCACACAAGGGGAACAAGAGAATATTTCTATTTACATTTCTATCATGCATGGGATGTTCTCACGCCTCGGCAAACCTCTACCAGAGGAGGACAAGCTTGAGATACTCCTTCACAATATTCGGCCTGCTTATGCCAGTACCCTAGCCGCTTCTCCTAACATCGCTACAATCGATGCCCTAAAAGATCTGTGCCGCAGCTATGAGAACATTCAGGCTCGCTTAGCTCAATTTCATGATCCACCTAAAATAAATTCGGAGACACTAGCTCGCGAATTTGCCTATAATCGTCCATCTACAAGCACGTCCTTTAGTGCTAACACTAAACATAATAACTACACTAACTACAAAAATAACTTTGGCTCCTACAACTACAATCAGAGAAATGCTAATCAAACTAAAAATTTACCTGTGAATGCTTTGTCCACTCAAAGTAATTCATACACACGGAATCTATATTGCCCAAGGTGTCGCGTGGACACCCACTCTCTAGGCCAGTGTCATCAACCACATTTTCCGATATGCTTCAAATGTGGCAAGAAGGGTGTTCGTTACCCTGACTGCTCCAACTGCAAATCTGCGCCTAACGCAAAAAACTAGACGGTGTGGATTGCAGTGATGGTGAGTCTAAATTTGATAAAACCGAATGGGCTGATTGGCTACAATTCATTTCAAATTTTTTCTCGTGCTATACCGTCTCTTCAATCCACAACTCACAATTGTACTACTCACGTCCACATGTTTCGGTGAATTTACATGATAAACCACTAATCGGTTTACTTGATACTGGTTCTTCGGTGTCTATTCTAGGACATAACTCTCATATTTATTTCACTGGTAAAGGTTTTGTGCTGCAACAAGGTAAACCCTTACAATTCGTAGCTGCTGGTGGTCAAAAGTTAAATAGCATTGGTGTCATTAAATTACCTGTCACATTTTTAGACCAGACTAGTATACTTGAAATTTACGTAGTCCCAGAAATTCAAAATTACCTGATCCTAGGAATGGACTTTTGGACTAATTTTGGCCTATTTCCAAAGCATCTATCTGCCGTTATAATGCGCTCGGAATCCGATGTCGCTCTTGCGGACCTATCTATTGAAGATGATGCTAATATTTGTAGCTACGATCACTTATCCGAAGATCAGAAGACTACTGCTGATCATATAATCTCGCACTTCCGCGATATATCCTACGAGGAACGTGGCCTAGGTCGTACATCTCTCATCGCGCACAGTATCGATACTGGGAATGCTGCTCCCATACGTCAGCGGTACTACAGAATGTCGCCTGAGAAACCACGCGTCTTGGTCGAACAACTTGACGAAATGCTACGAGAAGACGTCATCGAGCCGTGCGAGAGCCCTTGGTCGTCACCTGTATTACTGACTCCAAAAAAAAACGGTGAGCTTAGGTTTTGTCTAGATAGTCGCAAGCTCAATGACGTCACTATTAAAGATGCATACAGTATTCCATACATCTCCGAGATATTAGACAACCTACGCGACGCTAAGTACCTATCTAGCTTGGATTTGTCCAAAAGCTTTTGGCAAATCCCTATAACTGAGACAGACAGATGTAAGACCGCTTTCTATGTCCCATCTAGAGGTACCTTCCAGTTTAAATCTATGCCTTTCGGGCTTACTAATGCTCCAGCGACGCAACAACGTCTGGTAGATATGTTGTTCTATGGACCCGAATTTGAGCACAAGGTCTTCGTCTACATCGACGACATCATTATTGTATCTCCTACATTTGAACAACATATCTCCTTGCTAGTTCGCGTCCTGGAGAAATTAAAGATGGCAAATCTAACCATCAGCTACAAAAAGTGCAACTTTTTCCGGAAACAATTAAAGTATCTAGGTTACGTTGTAGACTGTAATGGCCTTCAGCCAGATCCGGAAAAAATCGAGGCGATCCAAAACTATCCCACACCTACCAATCGTAAAGAAGTTCGACGGTTTATAGGGACAGCTTCTTGGTACAGGAGATTCATATCGAATTTTAGCTCCATAGCTGCACCTTTGAATAAGCTAACGTCACAAGGCAAAAATTCTCCTCCTTTCCATTGGTCTGCCGATGCCGATAAGGCTTTTAGGTTGCTAAAGGAACGTCTGGTTTCTACACCGATTTTGTCTTGTCCTGACTACTCTCAGCCGTTCGAAGTCCACACTGATGCAAGTGACGTAGGTATCGGTGCAGTCCTCACTCAGTCTTTACAAGGGGTTGAGAGAGTCATAGCCTATATGAGTAAGTCCCTATCTAAACAGGAACAGAACTATAGTGCTACTGAGCGCGAGGCGTTAGCTGTCTTAACAGCAGTTGAGCATTGGCGCTGTTATTTAGAAAACGGCCAGAAGTTTGTTATCTATACGGATCACTCCGCTCTAAAGTGGTTTTTAAACCTAAACAACCCTACAGGTCGTTTAGCGCGTTGGGGAGTAAGACTTTCTGCTTTTGACTGCGAAATCAGACACCGTCGTGGTTCTGACAATGTGGTTCCGGATAGCCTTTCGCGTATACCAGTTGCTGCTATAGACTTACAACCTACTACCTCTACGCATAAAGTCTCTGATCCTTGGTACCTGAACATATACAACGGTTGCCAAATTTCACCTACATCGTTTCTGGATTATCAGGTCAAGGATAACAAACTCTTTCGCTACAAAAAGAGTTGGAACCAACTTACAAGAGAATTTGAGTGGAAGGAAGTTATTCCTTTAGAAAATAGACTACATTTACTAGAACAAAATCACTCGTGCCCTACCGCCGGTCATTTTGGTATTCTAAAAACCTACAAACGTCTAAGCCTCAAATATTTCTGGCCTGACATGCACCGTGACGTGACCAATTTCGTTAACAATTGCGACGTCTGTAAATCTTATAAACATGCTAATCATGCAACTTTAGGTACTATGGGACGCCCTAAAGATTGTAGTAGGCCATTTCAGATGATTAGCATGGATCTGGTAGGACCACTTCCTCCATCAAGGAAGCAGAATACCTTCTTGTTTGTGGTTACCTGTTGCTTCACAAAATACTGCCTTCTATTCTCAATCAGACGTGCTACAGCGGAAATAATCTCTCGAATTTTGGAAGACCAAGTGTTTCTCGTTCACGGTATACCAAGCACTGTTTTAATGGACAATGGTAAACAGTTTGTCAGCAATACACTCAAACAGCTGTTTACCAAATATAAAATCCCTAACGTCCAATACACACCTAAGTATACTCCACAGGTCAATACTGTAGAACGCTACAATAGGACTATTATGACTGCAATTTCTTCCTTTGTTGAAAATGATGATCATAGATCATGGGACACGAATGTATCTAAAATACAGTTCGCTATCAATTCTTCTACTAACGAAGTGACCGGATTTACTCCGTCTTTTCTAGTTTACGGCCGAGAACTAGTGTCTTGTGGTTCCCACTATCTTGATACCGACAGCAGCAATGATCTCATATTTTCACCGAGAGATGAATACGCCGAAAACTTGGGTGTGCTTCGAAAAATATTTGATCAAATTCAATCTTCCCTCATAAAAGCTCACTCTGTAAATCGAGGTCACTATAATCTACGCAGAAAACAGGTCGATTTCAACGTAGGAGATTATGTCTGGAAGCGTACTTACTATCAAAGCGACAAGGATAGCAAATTTGCGAAGAAACTAGCTCCCAAATTTGTTAAATGTCGCATAATTGCAAAGAAATCACCATTGGTTTTTGTTCTTGAAGATATGCAGGGCAACAACTTAGGCGACTGGCATATAAAGGATATAAAATTAACTAATTACAAATTCTAACATGAATAATACCTAAAACTACGACATTATAAAATCTAAATTAAAATTCTAAAATCTACTACAATATTATCTAGTCCACCTATAATTCTAAAACAAAAGTTATTACGGAAGCTAACCTAAATACACTATCACTTATTCACTAATTATTGTCTCATATAACTAGAAGAAACAAAATAATCTACGTTGTGGAAATTCTCTACCGGGTTTCCCACAATATTAGTTTTGATTCTAAAAAATAACTACAGTACCTACCTACTGTGGTTAACTATTATAATTGTTGTCTCTAACTAAACGAGATCGACGATTGCTTATTAATATATGAGACTGAATATTTCTTAATCCATCTTTAACTATTGGCGAGTATATTATAATTCTAAATAAATACTCTGTATGAAAGTTGCTGTAACACATAGCTAAATGTGTTAGGGCTATTCTGAAAGAAGATGTATCAAGGTCGTATAAGTGAGTGAAGTATGTAGGTGATGAATGCTGTATAAATGTGTAACTGATAGTTATTGAGATAGTATAGTGATAGAGAATTTTACCTAGGCAAAATTCTACCCAAACAGAGGGAGTATGTAACGTAAACGTTACTGCTTTCGCTGAATATGCACTTTTATCATACTATTAACTATTTACAAACTAAAATATATTTTAAAGCTAATAAAACTACAAAAACTATCTACAATAACTTAATTCAAATCTAATAGCCTGTCTGTTTGCGTTCCAATTCGACTGTAAAAGGGTTTCTGCTAAGTGATTTCCACCAGGCGTCTTCTTTAATTAGGACAATTAGCAAGTCATGCGAGATACGTCACGCACCCCTCTCGCCGCTCACATTCGTAAGGAGCAACCGAACTGAACGGACACCTTTTTATCTAAATTCCTAAGTGCTCGTTCCGGCTCAACAGTATTATACTAATTATCTAAAATTCTATTTTCTACAAATAATTAAAATTAAGTGCTGTGTTTTCCCCGATCGGGTGAGTGTTGCAAATTATTATTTAATTATTTTACTAATGTGAATCAGTAGTTTGATTTTTCATTTGCTTAATATTAAATCTGCAAATCACGTAGCTAGTATCACGTCATCTACATAAGCAATAATAGTGGCTGAATATCTAAAGAAATTAACATCCTTTGTTCTAATTAACGTAATGTCTATCTACCCGCTTGTTCAAAATTATTAAGTGATTTGGCTTTTAACCTTATTTGTGATTTAAATAGTGCTAAATACCAGCTGCTTTTATTGTACATTTCACCACCATAAATTTTTATCATGCGTTAAATATTTCTTTGTACGTTTTTCACTGCCTCAGACTGTAACCTATATAGGTGCTGATTTTGTATTCTGCTGCAACATCTTTGATAGCTATCTAATGCTTCTGGTAGCCCTTCCATTCACGCGCTTCTTCATAATTTTCACCTTGCGCGGACGGATGTTGCAGGCAGTAACGCAAAATAGGACATTTCACTAACCGACCAAAATGGGAAATTCCAGGGTCCTATCCTACCGCCCGCAACTACCACGGCGTGTACTACGGGTCGAGTCCTGCCTACTGAGAAACGCTCCCACTTTCGCCGCTGACTACCATTTTCCCCCGGGAGCTGCCCCGGACTAACCACTGCGCTGCGCTGGCTACACCGCGCGCTGCGCTTCAGGGAAGTGGCTGTCCTATAGACGGTGCTAAGTGTTCACGGCTCACAGTACCTTCTTTACTAACAGTGGGAACAAAGAACCTAACCTGAGATCTACCTACCTACATTTATTTTAATAACGTTTTGGCAAATTCCCTAAATTTAAAATTGTTTTTTTTGTAGTTTAATTAAACTTGTAATATAATTAGTTGTTTACTTCCCTACCCAGTCAGAACCGTTACAAGGAAAATAAAAATAAAATAAAAAATATGCAAAGAAAGTAGGAAGTCAGAAATTGTTTTAGATATGTTGTTTGATCTAAATCTTAACAATGCTTTTTTTATAAATAAAATAACCCGTCCTTTTGGATTTATAGTAATAAATGGGAATATCGAGAAATTAATGTCATGTGCTGCTGTGTGTATTGATGTGGATTTCGAAGAAGAAGTTGCATCTGTTTCATGTAATTTTATACAAACCTCATGTATTTTTTTTTATAAAAAATTCGTTTATTTGGTGGACTGTTTTTTTCTTCTATTACACATCGATATCGATAAATAAATGTTTCTAACACTAGTAACACTTTGCGACAGTCTTATGTTTCGCCGTGAAAATTCCGGGCTCCGATTAATTATCAAACAAGAGGAAGTGACTCACCCCTATGATAAGAAAATTAAGTAGCCTATCTATGCTGGTGCGCTTGAACTTGGTCTTGCCGGAGTTCTGCATGAGCTTGGTGTCCTTGCCGGCGAAGACGACGACGCCGTAGCACCACGAGGTGTTCCGCAGCACGCAGCCGCGCAGCAGGATCTTGTCGTTGTCCAGCGAGTAGTGCTTGTCGCGCCAGCTCAGCGTACCTGCGGACGTCACTCCGTTATTTGTCTTTTTAACCGACTTCAAAAAAAGGAGGAGTTTCTCAATTCGTCGGAATCTTTTATGTATGTTCACCAAAAATAAATAGTAAACATGAACCGATTTCGATGATTCTTTTTTTGTTCGAAAGGTGGTACTTCCAAGTTGGTTCCATATTAATTTGGTTCAGTTCTGATGATGGGATCCATGAGAAAATGAGGGAACTCCTCGAAATTTGCTAGCACGTAGATGATTTTGGTGTCAATTTCGAGGACTTCAGAGTTACTTATGTACTTCTATAGTAATGTTTGGAAACTGTAGCCGAAAAAAAATTTTTAAATAAAAAAATAAAAACCGCCTTCAAACTCCGACAGACTGCGAAGTCGGTGTCAAGTGAACCGACTCAAAGAAATGATAATCATATTGTGAACTTGACATTGACTTCGCAGTCTGTCGGAGTTTGAAGGCGGTTTTTATTTTTTTATTTAAATTTTTTTTTACGTATAACGAACGTATTACATCGTCCGCGTAATAATAGCGTTCCCTCCGGAACTATGCGTTTTTCCGGGACAAAAAGTAGCCTATATGTTGACCAGTGTTATAAACTACTAGGTATGGGGGCCATACCAAATTTTGTTGCCATCCGACCAGTACTTCTCGAGTACAGACAATTTTCCTAAAAATCGTTATTTTGTGTTCAGTATCGTCTATATGTATGGTAAGGTGCAGTATCGAATTCTACTTAAACCGTTTTTTTATTTTAAATTTTCATGGTATGCAAGAACGCAAATTCTAATTTGTGACGTATCAAATCTCAAGCTATTCGTTCATTTCAAGTATTTTAAACCTTATTTGATCTGCGACAAAGTTTATTATTGAACCCTATTACTTTGTGCGGATGCATACGAGATTGATCTAAGTTCACGGCCTATTCCTAATAGTCAATTAGGGTCAAGTGTGCTCCGGATATATCTTTTTTTTAATGAACACTCATAATTAAAACGATACTATGATATATGTAGTATTATCCGGATTTTAATTCGTCGTTAGCCTATAATAATAGGAATACAGTCTCGTGATGAGAGGAGCAGTGGCGGACTAAGCCTGTCGGGGGCCCGGGGCGGAAAATCGAAATGGGGCCCCCCTCCTTGCCTGTGTAGATGTGTTGATGGTGTATGTTAGGCTCCCGTGCACTGACTACCTAAAACATTTAGTTGAAATGTGTTCGCTTACCATCAGGTGGCCTGTGTGCTCGTTTGCATTTATACATCCATACTTAATATTATAAATGCGAAGCGAAAGTAACTTTGACTCTCTGTTGCGTCGTCACGCTCAAATCGCTTCACCAATTTATATGAAATTTGGTATGGATGGAGATAATTCTAGTCCCGATGAAGAACATAGGCATAGCCTAATTTTTACCCCGAAAAACAATTCTAGATTCCGCGGGAACGCGAGTGCTAGCGAATCCTACACAGACAAAGTCGTGAACAGAAACTAATCTCATTTTCTAATATTATAAATGCGAAAGTAACTCTGTCTGTTACCTCTTCACACTTCAACCGCTGGATCGATTTAGATGAAATCCGGTATGGAGATAGTTCTAGTCACGGGGAATGATCCAGAAACCTTGTCGTTTGAAAGTATGTAGTAGTAAGCGCGAAATCCGGTAGTTCCGATTTTTTGCAGGCTTGTTTATATTGTTGGTAGGTATCTCTACATAGTATAAAACAAAGTCGCGCATGTATGCTTAAATCTTTAAAACTACGCAACGGATTTTGATGCGTTTTTTTTAATAGATAGTGTTTCAAGAGGAAGGTTTTCGTTTATAATTTGTTATAGTTTAACGCTCAATTCCCGCGGGAACGCTATAACCGAATTCCACGCGGACAAAGTCGCGGGCAGAAGCTAGTAATCTATAATCCAAGTTTGTGACCTCGAGCGCTTAACGCAACTTTATCAAAAATAAAAAACAAGAGAAAATTTCGGCTGCTTTTCAGATTTTGGCGATTTTGACCCCAAATGACTAGTATTTGATACTACCTTCTCAGAACGTTTTTAAAAAAGACTAAATTTGCTATGATATGAGACTAAACCCGTCTCTGTGTACCCAATATTTTCTGAGATACAGCTTTTCAGAATGCATATTTTTTCAGATTTTTGTAATATTTTAGAAGTCACTCGAATAGCTGTATCAGAGTGTGTTTCCAATTATCTCCGTCGAAGTGTGCTAGTGTTGAGCACGAGCGTGTGGGGTCATGAATTGGAGTCACCTGTAGCATTTTAATATCCTACTAGCTTTTGAAGGCGATTTCGTATGCCCATAATCATCAACATTCCGTACGTACGTACGGAACGTATCTTCCTTCCGATCTCAGCTTGGGTGGCTCCCCATTCGGATACGTCGTAGTACTAGAGTGCTTTGTTGTTTGTATAATATTCTGTATGACCCTCGTTCTCCTAATTATCTCAAATCATTTTTCACGTTTCTGGGGTCTACCCACATTCGTCAGTTGCGTTCTGCCGAAAACCTTACCCTGTCTATTCCTTTACACCGTACTGGTTTTGTTTCTAATTCTTTCTCTCTTCGGGCGGCTCGTCTTTGGAACGATCTTCCTCTCAGGATTAGGCAAGCTCCGAGCCTGTTTGTATTCAAAAAGCATGTTCGTTTATTTCTATCGAATCAGAACTGAACACCTACTCTTTTATTACTTGTCGCTTTTTTCGTTTGTCATCATTCTTATTATATGTTGTATGTATGTGTGTTTATGTATTTACTTATATTTATGTATATTTATACTATATATTATGTGTGTAGTTTATTTATTTTTATTTAATTTGCTTCTATATGTTATATTTTTACAGTGTGGCTACTTGTAAGTAGCCTCTATTGCACCGCCACAACATTTTCCATTATGTCCAAAGGTTTAACTGGTAGAGAATGCCTTATGGCATTAAGTTCACCTTTTGTATTAGTTTTACTAATGTGCAGTAAAGTTTAAATAAATAAATAAACATTCAAACTCCCGTTCTCCCGTTCCGGTAGGAATTTTGGACGATCCTCTCTTAATACACCTCTACACCTCTTAAGAAACCTACATGCCAAATTTCAGCTTCTTACGCCCAGCAGTTTCAGCTGTGCGTCACACACACCAAAAGAACTTTGGGGTAACCATTGAACTACTGCCACGTTTCACGTATAGTTAGCAGACAACGCTCACCCAAACCAAAACTGATGGTCGTAGGAAGCTGAAATATAAAAATGCTACAGGTAGCTCCAATTCGTGACTCCACACGAGCAACACTACACTAGCACAATCCGTCGAAGATAATTGGAAAAACATCCCGATAGCTATGTTTGATGACTTCTAAAATATTGCGAAGTTCTGAAAAATTATGAATTCTGAAAAGCTTTATCTCAGAAAATATTGGGTACACAGAGACGGTTCTAGTCTCATATTATAGAAAATTTAGTCTTCTTTAAAAACTTTCTGAAAAGGTAGTATCAAAAACTAGTTCTTTTGGGTCAAAATCTGAAAAGCATCACAAATTTTCTCTGTTTTTTTTAAATTTTTGATAAAGTTGCGTTCGGCGCTCGGGGTCATAAACTTGGATGATACATTAGGTCAACATCATAAAGTTACTGGATTAGAAGGACATAGGCTACTTCTTCTTTAACCCGGAAAAATACATAGTTCCCGCAGGAGCGCTATAACCACGTGGGCTAAGTAGTGGGCTGAAGTTTAAAATTCTTCTTTAAAAACGTCCTGAAAAGGTGGTATTAAAAACTAGTTCATTAGGGTCAAAATTTTCGATGTTTTTAATTTTTTTGACTAAGTTACGTTCGGCACTCAAGGTCACAAACTTGGATTATACATTAGGACAACATCATAAACAAGTCTGCAAAAAATCAGAACTACCGGATTTGACCCACATGCTGATGTACTGACTGTTACTGGAATAATTTAGGTAGGTCTTTATTTAGGTATTATCATTATATTCCCACGGAGTCCATATTATGCGCTTAACACGGTACCGCGAGCGTTGGACTTATTACTAATAGCCTTATATTATGACGATTTGTTTCCTTTTGTTTCCGAAAAAATCAAGTGCTTGGACCTTAGAATTGGAAATGTTGGGATGTTTTACCAATAACTAAGTATATATGAAATGGACAGTGGGGGCCCTCTCGTCAACTAGGTGGAAACCAGAACATTGGCGTAACAATAGGGTGGCAGTGGCGCGTGGCAGAACGGGCAAAATTCCCTACCTCACTACCTGAGCTGAGGGGGCCCCGGCCCAAGAGGCCACGAGGAAAGAATGGAAAGTCCAAAAATTTCAGTTGTGCAATTTTGAAAATTAACGGGGCTGGGGCCCTATAGAAATGAAAGATTTGCCTCGGGGCCTCGAGCGTGAGGTGGTACAGTTATGCCGCTGCCTGGTCGAAACTATTTTTTCAAGTTTTTTTTTGCCTTAAGTACTATATTATTTGGTGATTTGGGGGCCCCCTAGGATCGGGGGCCCGGGGCGGACCGCCCCCGCCGCCCCCCCCTTAGTCCGCCACTGGAGAGGAGTCCTGTGCCCAGCAGTGGGCCGTATGTAGGCTTGTGGTGGTGGTGGTATTATAATAGGATAATATTAAGCTAACTATGTTTTCCTTTTTTAGGGTTCCGAAGTCCACAAGGAACCCTTATAGTTTCGCCATGTCCGTCCGTCCGTCCGTCCGTCCGTCTGTCCGCACTATTGCTCGGAGATGCTTAGGTCTAGAGAGCTGTAATTTGGCATGAATATGCATATTAGTTACGCTGACAAAGTGGTACAATAAAATTCTGAAATATATTTTTTTATAGGGTACCTCCCCTACTCGTAAAATGGGGATGTAATTTTTTTTTCTTGCGTACCCCATGGTGCGGCATGTCGATGAATGTGTCTTAAAAAAATATTGTGGGTTTGTTAAAATCATTTTTTGATTAAGTGATGCGTTTGTGAAATATTAAGCTTTAAAGTGCTATTTTTTGTTAGAGTCACGTGTCCCCCCCCCTGCCAGCAAAATGGTGGTATTTGGATGGCTGAAAAAAATCACGGTTGTGGCATGTATAACGTAGTTGAAAGGAAAACTATCAGAGCTAAGTAGGCTGTACAAACTTACGAGTAATAGTCGACCAACTTATAATGATGATTTTTCTCGAGCGGCAGGGGCGTCGGGCGGGCACGTCATACCACAGTCTAGCTAGATGCTAATAAGTCTTAGAAAGGTACTGTGGGCATCCTCAACTTCGGAACCCTATAATTTGCGCTTGGCCGGTTTTTTTATTTATAGACCAACCGGAAAATTACCATGTTGCACGGTATCAATTTATTAATTATGCTGTAGGTAATTATGTACGCAAATGTATAGGCATTTATTATATCTTAAATTCAAATAAATAGCTTATTGATAAAATTTGCTAAAACAACATAGTTAAATTTGCATTGTCCAAGTTCAATATAGATTATCATCTTACCAATTAGCTTATATGCAATAGTAGAACAGTCGAGATGGCCAATTTATATACACACTCTTGCGCCTTAATCCATTGTTATAAGGTCCAAAAAGTGTACACAAATTGATGAGCTCGACTATATGATTTTCTATCGCTATATCACAATGGTC
Source organism: Aethes cnicana (assembly GCA_963971205.1). NCBI lineage: Eukaryota > Metazoa > Arthropoda > Insecta > Lepidoptera > Tortricidae > Aethes > Aethes cnicana. Next base: position 5,504,603 of record OZ020286.1, read on the forward strand.
TGATGCACTGGCTGGCTCCATGTAGTGGAATCATTACCCAACTACATCATTAGTTAGTTGCGACATCCGCGGATAACGCTCGCTTCGTCATTTCGCAAAGGCAACGTTTCTAAATGCGGGTGAACGAACCCGTATCAACCCATCAATAAGTTGTAGCAAAACAGGGTGTGGTGGAACACCTATGATCTCCATTTATTCACCAACTATATAGCGACACGCGATATGACATCACTGTTTACGCGTATACCCACTTGATACCGAATTCCCTTAATAAGTAAGATAAAGGCCAACGCTGTTCAATTAAAACCAATTTGCAAAGTTGTGGCCAATACACATTGACACAAATTACGTGTAGACGTTATGGCCGTCGGTCCTCGTTATACGCCCCACAAATCTAGTCCGCGGTCAATCAAACTAATGAATTATACCTTGCACCTTGTTATTTAGGGTCGCAACAAACTCATTTTACTGCCTCTTCAGTTGCCGGCCCACGTATTAGACATACCGAAAAAACGTGCGTCTTATGCCTATGACGTAAGCGCGAAAATGCGAGTTTATTACAATGATTAGTTTTAGGAGCATGTGATGTCACCTATGAAAAATTGTTTCGAGTGTTTACTTTATTGATAATCGCCAAGACAAGCAATGATATGCTTATGTTCTCGTATGAAATAATAATTTAGTTAATGAGAAACCGATTGGCTCAATTGGTGGTCAATAGCATCGGAGGCGAAGTTAGTTTGACGTCAAAAGTTTGTAGCGGGGATCATCTCACTCGAGACTCTCCCACGTAAAACGTGCCAAGATTTGAATACATATCTGGCGAAATTTACAAAAATATTATACCTTCAAACTTATTAAGTAGATTGTTGGGCGTTTCGCAGACTATCTCAGCGTCGAAAGCGCCCAATTGTGCGTCGTCCTGGCCCATCGCGGCCGTCTCCAAAAGGCACTGACGACATTTTAAATTCGTCTCCCTGTAACAAAACACACGGAAAATTAGTAAATCAGCACGAAGCCAATTATGTTTTATGTCAACTTTGTGTATATGTTACAAGCCCGCAATTTCGTTAAATGAGTAATCGAGTTGAAAGCATGTGGATTACGCAAGTAGGTCCAATACGTCGTTCTCGATATTCGCGGTCAACAACTTGGTAACATAGTACATAGGTACTCGTATACACAATATCCTTACATATTATTTTTATGATAAAATGAAATCCCCTGCCACGTCTGTTTGTTCGCGATAAACTCAAAAACTACGTAACGGATTTTCATAGAGTTTTCACTAATAGATGCATTAAGGAAGTTTCTGGTGGATAATTTGTCGCTCTAACTATCAGTGCGAACCCGGGGCGGGTCGCTAGTATATTATAATTATGTGAGAGTGCGATTGCGAAGTTTTTGGCAAAACGTTATCGAAGCATTGCCTAGAAAAAAAACAATAAGGTATAAAAAAATACAAGCTCAATGGTATGTTTAGAATATCCGATTACAATATATTTGCGCAAAATAAATAATGGCTGATGCACGCACGTGTTGTTATTGTTGTTATTGCATACCTACCTAAGCGAAAAATGCCAAGGCAAACCAAGATAACGTTCTGTTCCGAAAATGAATTTAAAATTTAAGCAAAGACCCGCGTATAATAATACGATTATGAGACCAGATTCATGTCTATGCTAAATAATATACTACAAGTCAGTTATCTTCCATAAGTAACGCAAAAACGAAACGAAGCTTGATTTTCTTATAACAACATTTTGGTTGAACAGTTGACAGCAAAAAGTTGGATGTTCTGTTGCTGACTAACTGTCATCAGGATCATGTCACAGCCGAAACTAGTCGTAGAGAGCTGAAATTTTGCATGTAAGTTCCTTTGGGAGTGTAGTGAAGGACTACGAGAGGATTTCCCCGGTTAAGCGGGCAAAAGGTAGTTATTTTATAACAATGTTCAAAAATGACATCGACGTCGACGACTGGACATTATATCCGGAACTCACCCGTCCAGCTCGGCGGTCTCTATGTAGCAGAGCCCGTTGGGCTCCGAGCTGCTCAGCATGAGAATGTCCGCGGCGACGAACTGGTCGTTCTCCAGCCGGATGACGTCTCCCACCTGAACAGACGCCCACTTCTCCTCCACGAGCTTGCCATTGCGGAGGGTCTTAGCGCGCCGGTGGTTCACCTGCGAGTCGTTCTGGTGACGTTGCTGCGGACAATGTTTAAACTATTGAGTATGTTTTCGCGACTCTGCTCGGTTGCTGTACGATGCGATTACTCGCGCCGTACGTCGACGACATTGCAGGCGGGAGGAACGCACTTAATATTCGTAACATATTTTATAAGAATAAAATTCACTCACTATTGTAATAAATCAATTATTTTCAGGGAACAAGGCCTTAAGGAGCGGGGATTAATATTTTAAGTGGAGAACATACGCGACAAAATCAACACAAGCCAAAGATAAGAAATTACCATTCATTTAGGTACTTTGATTTAATTGCACAATGTCTCCATTTAAGCATAGGTTTGAGATTGATCCCTCCATTCAATGTAATGTGCATTTTTAATTTCGATCAAAGTAAAATATAGGTGTTATTATGTTTACGGCAGCAATGGAAGGGTCTAATTGCCTCAGTGTTCACTTTGACACGAAAATCGCTTAAACCCAATTAAATCTTCAAACCCATTGGCCGTTTTTAGCCACGTGAGGACCACTTGTTCACCGAATATATTTACCAAAATACTGATTGTGTCAAATGATTGAGAAGGAGCTTTTGGCTTTTGCCCTGTTTCGGACAAGGTTGACTCATCAGGAGCAAGGCCACGTGCCGGCTCGGCCGCAGGTATAGACCAGCACTTAATAAATCATAGCAATTGAAGGTCTATTTACATAACGTGACATAAGAATACGTTTATAATTGTGAACTATGATGTTTATAATTGTAACTTTAATAATGAGTATGTATCAAATGTGAACAGGTTAACTTTCCATGCCCTTTTGTAATGCATTCGAACGAATATTTTCCTTCAAGGAAGGAGTAGGTTATGAAACTAAAGAAAAGTAAGTATCTCATTCATCATATCTTCGTCAGTAAATGAATCAAGTTATTATTTATTTTTATTTGTCAGGGACTCAAAACTCATGTACCTAATAAAGTAAGTATAGGTACTTGTAATGAATGTCAATATTAAAATCACGGTTCACTGGCTCTCTTGGTATTTGAACTGATGACTGTTCACCGCAACCTTATGCGATAGCCAGGAACCTGGAGGGAAACGAATGAGTAATGGCTCCTATCGAGAATTTGTGAGTAGGCAGGCGTTACGTCATACGTCGCGAGTTGAACCAAATCACTTGTTAACCCTATACAAACCTGAACACTAAGAGTAATGTTCATGAGTGTTCTTAGAAAAGGTTATTTTGTTATCAACGAGAATGCTAGCATTGTTCCATAATCAACACTAGCAAGTCCCGCTTCGATTGTACTCTATGTAAATACCCATAATTAAATTAAAAACGAACAAGCCATGCTCGACATAAATAAGAGTAGTTATATGATGTGTTTCTCGAGAGTACTCTACACGAAACAGGCAAAGTATGGTTACGTTAATAATTATCACCAACACATGAATTGACATATCAACAGTTTATCTAGTAAGTTCTCGGATTCATGTCTATACGTCCTTGGTCGGTGCGTTTACAATACAATGGTGGTTCCCTACATGAATGCAATGGGTAGATTCCATAGTATCGATGGCAATAATGGCCACTATGAATCACGAATAACTACGACTTGCATAAAATTGGATCATTCCATGACGATGTAATGTGGTAATTGCATGCCATCGTTTGAGTCTATTGAAAACAAGCTGAAATGTATGCATTAATGAAAGATTTTCTTGATGGCCATAATATCCATAATATACATTAGGTTTATTATTAATATGGTAAAGTGTCTTTGTAATATTTATTTATTTAATCACAAGAACTAAGAAACTATCGTGTCGAACCAACGCATTGTTTGCATAAGGGTAAAGGTGATGATGATAAAAACAGTAAAAACTAAATTTTAAATATTTTGATGTTAATATTCCAAGATCGTCCCAAGTTCCATTCGCAAGTAACTTTAAATTTAAATAGCATTAAAGACCAAAAAAGCTAGTTAAAGACCAACACGACTGGTTATGCAAATTAGCATAGATACATAATATTGTGTATTATTAACTCAATTTAGTAACCTTCAGGGCCACGTTTGAATCCAAAAACCACACTTTAAATAATCCAACACTTATTCGCTTATTAGTATTACGCCTTTCACGCTGCCGCCGCGACTTATTAAAACCATTTTGTAAGTAAACCGTAGGCAAGGCTACGTTATAGGAAAACATACCGCCTCGTATTCGACATCGACACGCATTATTCCCAAAGGGAGACCAGGGCATCACTCAAATTAGCATATTGCGTGAGGACGTAGTACGACAGTAGCAAAACAAAACATGTAACTATATTATAGTAGAGAAAACATTTACATAATGAATGAAATAAAGGTCTCTATGATTAACAACAATTGTCTAAAACTGAAGAAGAATATTACTTGTATATTAGGTAAATTTTGCGTAATATTTTAATACACTGGCCTTGCTTATATGGTGTCGTTACTTAACCTTCACCTAATGACATAGTACGAGTACAAAAAAGCCGTTGTGGCCTAATGGTTCGACCTACCGCCTCTCATGCCGAGGGTCGGAGGTTCGATTCCGGCTCGCACCTCTAAGTTTACGTACGTGCGAAATTCAATTTGAATTTACCATGAGCTTTTCGGTGAACGAAAACATCTTGAGGAAACCTGCACGCATCTGCGAAGTAATTCAAAGATGTGTGTGAAGTCCCCAATCCGGACTATAGCCATATAGATGAGAGGAGGCCTGTGCCCAGCAGACGGACGCAAATAGGCTGGATTTTTGTTTGGGGGGGGGGGGGGGGGGGCTTGTCCCAGCTGAGCGAATAAATAGATTGGTCACGACTACACTTATATAGATGATTTCGGGGAGGGGGGGGGGGGCTGCGTACCGAACGATATTATTTGTACAAACATTTTTCAGCCACGACCCTGCTAATAATGTACTAATTTGCTGGTGTATTAGTAATCTTACGATTCCTTATGTACGTAACGGGCAACCGTGACCACTTAACATCACCTGTGTGTTCACAATAGTCGTACAGTCGTGTTGTTTTTTTTTAATCTAGTTATTTTACTGAGTAATTGAGAATATCTCTTACCTATCTAACCTACTATACCCGTAAACACAAATAAATAAATTGATTGAAAAAAGAAAGACTTACGAAGTCGTCGTAGGCGTCCTTGACGGCTGTGAGCGCGAGCACGCCGATGAGCGGGATCGCGGTGGTGATGGGCGTGAGCGACGAGATCGCCGGGATGAGCTGCAGCACCAGCAGGCACAGGAAGTAGAAGTTGGCCAGCCGCTGGAACTGCTCCAGCAGGTTCAGCGGCAGGAACGTTATGATCGAGTACTTCGACGTTTTGATGTAGTTGTTCTGGAACAAACGGAGAGGTGCGACATTGATGTGTGCCATTGCTTCTGAGCTGCAGCTTAAGATGGATGAATTCGGTTATCGCGTTCCCGCGGGAACTATGCATTTTTTCGGGATAAAATGTAGCCTATGTCCTTCCCCGGGACTCCAACTATCTTCATACTAAATTTCATCTAAATCGGTTCAGCCAGCAGTTTAAGCGTATATTGTCACTTAATGTACCTACCACGTTTATGCAAATAAATCATTTCTATTTCTTAAACATTTACTTTGCGGAAAACGTAGATTTCTAGACAAATGAAAACCTACGACTGAACTTTGGTCATACACACTAAGTAGATAATCATCAGGGCAAGACATCATGATCATGAAATCATGTTCCCATCATTCTTTAAGACGGAATCTTCACGGTTTTAACCTATTGATGATCTTCTAGAATTGTAAACTACTTAGTAAGTTTACAATCCTAGAAGATGAACCTCATCAGTCATGATCCATTTACACGGAGTCAGTCTGGCGCGTCAGTAGACGTACATTGCTGTTTTTTATATATACCAATGGTATAGGCAAACGAGCGCACAGCCCACCTGGTAGTAAGTGGTCACTGCGGCCCATGGACACCGAAATCCTATGATCCCCTATTAAGAAACCATATTTCGAATCTCGAATGCGTTGCCTACCCTGAAGCCTAAGATGTAATGCCTCTGTGCCAGAAATTTCACCGGCTGCGGCTGATTTCAAGAAAACTCTTAATATTCGTATCCTCAGTGTATAAATAAACATTGTGTGTGTGTGTCTACTGTCGAGCCAGCACTGACTCCGTGTAAATTTCTTTCTGATTCTGCGAAGTTAACTTTGCAACGCAATATTAACATTGCATGTTAGGTAAGCACAGTACTTACTATATAAAGTATCGGATAACTATAATGCACCTTGAGGATGAAAGTGATACTCGAACTCGAAAGTGAACCCAAAACAAAACTTTATTGGAATCATTACAGTATTTCAACAATCAATCATCAATATTGACTTCAAGTCACACTTATTCACTTTGAAGGTTATTATGGTTATCGTTTGGATTCATATCGATGTCTAGTAATAGGTGCTAGTGCTATCATAAATTGTGTTAAGTATTACCTATAAGTACAATTTATAGTAATAGTACATTACATATCTAGGGTGGTGAATTCGTAAATGTCCCAGATCGCAGGTTTCTGTGGCCCGAACCGAAGGTGAGGGCCATAAATATGCGATCTGGGGCTTTACGAATTACCGCCCGTGGTTTGTCAAAAGTTTTACGTCTTGCCTTGGCCAAGAAGTGAGATTTTCTCTCCGCGTAGCGAGCAGAAAATCCCACTTTACGGCCAAGGGTGATGTAAATATTATTTTAATACGCTTACTTTAATAGCGATCGATGAATCACAATGCTAGAGCGACTGTATTCAATCTATGTAAGCACAATGGAACCGATTGAAGTCGTAGAATCGAGGCCAGTGAGCAGTAGCTGAAGTATTCGTAGCATATTTACTTATATTAACATCATATGTTATTATAACTACAAGGTAACCTTGCCAACTTGCTTTAAAAAAGTAATTAACATAAGTTAAAAAGACGGATTTGTCGCTGCAACAAATATGCGCTTATGAAATGTATTTGTTACGAAATATTTTTAAACCCTTTTTTATTTCCCCGTGTAACATGTCACTTAGTGAGAAATTCGATGCAAAAATGCGATCTAGTTAACAGAAAAGGCAATAACCGATGGGTTGTTTAAAAACAGCCGATTCTTCGAGTGTATAAAGTGGAACCTCTCACATCAATGACAGATTGTTGAGATACTACTACAGCCTATATGCGTCCCACTGCTGGGCACAGGCCTCCCCTCATCATGAGAGGGTTTGGGCTATAGTCCCCACGCGGGCCCAGTGCGGATTGTTGAGATAATACAAATCTAAATATTAAAGCTGAAAGGACTGATCTATCAAGGGACAGCTCAAACTGCAGAACGGATCGGACAGACATTTGGCACACTAATAGTTGTTGTGACGTAGTAGTCATCCCCTACGAAAGAATATTTGGATATACGCCCATCCAAGCTGGCAATACAGTATTATTATGAAGAGTGAAAAATATACGCTATAAATCCATATTAATATTATAAATGCGAAAGTAACTCTTGTCTTTCTGTCTGTTACCGATTGAGATGAAATTTGGCATGGAGATAGTTGGGGCCCCGGGAAAGGACATAGGCTACTTTTATCCCGGAAAAACGCATAGTTCCCTTCCCGTGGGAACGCGGTAACCGAATTCCACGCGAACGAAGTTAAACATTAATGTTGGATTGATGAATTTATTCATTTTACTACAACTTACCTCCTTAGTTAGCTGTACCTACAGCTTACTAAGGAGGTTCTTTTGATTTTGAAGATATTGATCTGATATTGCAACGAATTAGTTTATTGGAGGTTTAACTTACAGCATAGCGAAATTGGGCGTTGTACTCCCTGTCGTTAGCTTTGATTCTCCGTTCATTCTCTGCAACAAAACAAAAAACATATGAATATTAAAGTTATGGGAAAAACACATAGTTCCCGCGGGAACGGGATAGCCAAATTCCACGCGGGCAAAGACGCGGGATCGCGGGCAGAAAATTTTCTATATCTTCTAAAATATAGGAGGGAAATTGTGTATGTGGGTGGATTTCATCAGAAAAAATTTCACCATACAAGAAATTGGTTTTCAAAAAAAGTCACGACAACGCATAGAAAAATATCCTAAATGGTTAAGGGGAGTCTGCTTATTAATTTGGTTGTATTTAGCCAAACATTTGATGAGTAGCTTCGGAGTTATCAGCTCCTAAAAATTAAAGGATGATATGGTGATGACGTCTATGCGATGGTAATGATTTTTTGATGTATGGTGATGATATCATGTATATGGTAATGACTTATTTATAAATTTTATAGGTATTATCATGAATACAAAAACAACTGGTAAGCTGGCAAATCAACAATTATTTTTATTGATTTGTATAACCAATAATAAACAACTTCTTCTGATTACACATTCATCAACCATAATGTAATTATTCATATCTCTCTCGATCCACTTCTCAATTACCTTCTTCTAACAAATTAGTTTACAATGCTTTAAGCATCAATAACATAATAAAATAATCTACTGCTTAGTTATAATCATTTCTATTCTTTACATTTTCATTCTTTCTTGATAATTTTATATCCCTCATGTAAATCAGTCTCTTTTTAACTACAATCAAACTTTGGCATTGATTACCTAGTTTATCTTTACTAGCTTTTAAATTTATTATTAGCTTATTTATTTTTTCTCGTTTTTCTTGATTTTCTTCATATGTACCAGTTTTCGTTTTGATTCCTCTATAGCTAGTACAACTTAATCCCTTATGTAAATTAGTCTCTTTTTTAACTACAATCAAACTTTGGCGTTGATTACCTTGTTTATCTTTACTTACTTATTTATTATTAGTTTATTTATTTATATTTTATTATTAAACATAACTTTATAATTTTCTAATATGTCCTTGAACATATTTTGATTTGGATTAAATCGATTTATGTCCATTACAAGAATGTAATGTATAAGTTTCATTTTTAATGGTATATTTATTTTTAATCCAACAATCTAAAAAGAAAAAAAGGGAAGTTTTAACACCAGCTTTAAAAGGCGTCGAAAACATTATATCCCACCAAAAACACATATGTGAAAAAATTGCCAAGTTCCCTTCCAAAAATTTCGGCCACTTGGGGAACTGGGATCAAGAATTGGACCAAGTTTTGCCTAAAATTTGTTGCCGTTGCTCGCGACTTTGTCCCGCGTAGTCTTAGAATTTGCATACCATATGATACTATACAAATAGGGAGTTATAGTTATAAAAGTATTGAAAAACTGGTTAAAATATCCTAAACATATAATAACCCCTTTTCCTAGAAGTTCTTAGTAAAAATACTTAGTTTCAAGATTTTTTCCTTTATGTGTGTCCTAAATCCTAATTATATGCCAAATTTCAAGTTTCTACTCCCAGGGGAAGTGCCCCATAATATTGATGAGTCAGTCAGTCAGTAGTTAAATTGACGATTTTCAAAGTCGATTATTTCAGAAATTAACTACTGGACAAAAAGTTCTCATTTTATGTATTTTAGTCATAAAAAATCTAATGATTGCAAGGTAATGATTTCATGATGGGAGAACACGCTGAAATTTACGTGCGCGCGTGAGTCATGCCAGAACTTGCCTGGCGCACTCCCGTGCGCCATGGATTTTAAACGGGGGTAGGTAAATACAAGTCAACGAAATACAATATTATATTCAATCTTCAAAAGTGAATTGATCTACTCGTCTATCGCCCAACTATAATGCAAAATATGACACGAGCTGCATAAATTCTTTAAAATAACAGTTTTATAGTATGCTTTAAAAGAGAACTACGCGATAAATGTTAGACACATCAACTTGGAAAAGGTATTCACATCACAGAGTATATATAAATCCATAAAAAAATGAAAAAAATACATATAAATAAGTTAAAAATTAACAAATCGTCACCACCATATATACAGGATCATCACCATGCATTGCGTGAGAACTGGTGATGATGGGTATGGTGATGACGATATGCTCTCTAGTTGTAGATTATTCTAGACCGCCTAATATTATTAGAAAATACAGTGCCATAACAGTTTCTCCGTTTGACGTCACGTTTTTGTAGGTAAATAGTTTTAATATTATTCAAGTACTTACTTAAAAATAATCGTAAGATGGTAATGACGAGGGTTCGTGCTAATTGTATTCTTCAGTTGCACTTTTCTTATTTATTTTGTTCGACGCGCGCATGCGGCAAAGTGCACTCACCTTCGTTGGTGGGACCGAATTGAAGAATCGGGAGAGGATATTCGCAATGTATTGCGTCGTTCGTATACAAACCTACGTAGACTTTGACACTACGTTTAGGGTGATGACAAAAATAGGTACTAAAAGTTTAAATATTTTTATTTGTAATTAGCTGTTGACGGAATAATTGTATATTCTTGTATATCTATAAAGACAGCATCGAAAGACTATACCAAAAAAAAAATCGGAATCGTACGTTTAGTATTCGAAATTTTTCACTAGAAACGTAATTGGTTGGATTTTTACGCTACATGGTGATGATATTCGACATATGTTTCATTGTATTTCAAATAAACTATTGAACTATCGGAGAATTTGATTGAAGCACCATTTAGATAAAAGTACTAGCCATGGAATGTAAAAGTTTTGATACTCAAATCTTTATACTTTTTTTTATAAAGGCCGAAACGTAACGTATCGCCGAAATTTGAAATCCACCCGTGTGTGATTGCATCCAAAGTATATTACAGTACAATAAGAGGCTATTTACTTAAACGAATAAATAAGGTTTATTGTTCTTCAATTTATAAATGGACCCATAGATACAAACGACATCAATGTGGCCAGTTCAGTCAGCCGCGATTGTGATATATGATAATGGATCGATTATTTTCCAGTATCTTTCAATATCTTTTATGATAAAGGTTTCAGTAATTCGTTGTAACTTGTCTTCTAAGATCAAAAATAGTGTCACAAAGTTGCTTTATCAATGTCGCTCTCAGTGAATATACGATTGTAAATCGTTATTCCCTAACATATGATATCAAGTGAACATACAATTGGGAAGGTACGTGGTAACGAGGTATTAATCTTTTTCTCTGTTTTTCATTCACGAAAAAATATGGCTGACACTGCAGAAACAAAGTAAAACAGGCGCTCGAAGGTGTTTGACATGTAACTAGCGCGCTGCAGCAGTGACTTATTGGGCTTCCGTGAGTTCCGTGGTTACATTTACCTAGCACTGCATTAAATTCCATGCATGTAGGTATTTATCTATTTAGTTCAACGTAGAATCGATCAGAAAAGATGCAACTTCCGCCGCGGTCTTCAAAACGAGACTGCGAAGATGGCTTCTCGAACACAGCTTCTATTCAGTTGACGAGTTTAACGAGTTGCCCATACAATAAATATAACCCATACTTAATTTACCTATATTATATGATGTGTATAAAAAATTATAAGGGGGTTTACTCCGAAAGTTGACAACGTCGCAAATAGCTGTCAAATATTTCGCTGTTTTCATTAATTTCTGAATATTACTGAATGAAAACGTGAATTATTGCTCTATGGTTGAATAAAAAATTAAGTATGGATTGCAACAATAGGCATGACGACAGGGTGAAGAAATCGAAATTCTAATTAGTCCGTCAGTCAGGTAATAAAAAAAATATTAGACACGTATTTTTTGTTTTATCAAATTAACAAAGAATGACTAATTTAAAACGCATTAAAGTTGGAGAGTGGGGGCTAACTACGTCACCGTTATGTATAAATCGTACCTAACCGTGACGTCACGCGACATTTCAACTCATATATCTCCGCATAAGTTTGATTACGTGAAAAAAGAAAAAATACGTGTCCAATACTTTTCAATAATATTCCTGATAGACTAAGAAAAAAAAAGTTGTTGTCATCCCTATTATCGTGTTCCTATACACGATTTTTTTAGGATTATGGAAGTACCATCTTTTGAAAACTTTCCATCGCATTTTCCATGCATTTTAATGTAATCTTATCATTTGAATGCCAAATATAAAACGAGACGCGTCTTTCAACCATAGAATGATAAGTTGATAACTTCTTTTTTAATTCAGTAATATTGAGAAATTAATAAAAACAGCGAAACATTTGACAGCTATATGCGACGTTGCCAACTTTCGGGATAAACCCTCTTAATAAGTAATGTAATTCACATTATTATTATTAAAATAATAACGACTGCACATTATATTGTATTACAATAGTAAAGTTTATCGCGAATGACATGTAAGTTATCGTTATCAAAAAAGTATTGTATTGAACAATCATTTACCATTAATATATTACTAGCTGTTGCTCGCGACTTCGAATAAATTAAAATGTAAAATCCCGTTTTTTCCCGTTTATGTGGGAATTTCCGGGAAATCCCCTTTTAGTGTTCGCCTACACTACTCAAGGAAGGAACCCTACATGTTAAATTTCAGCTTCCTACGACCAGCACTGTTGGTGTCAGTAAATGTCCAGTACCGTACTGTTACATCTTTAAATGACACTACTATACTATCAATCAACCTTAGTAGGTACTACACAGCCATAAGTAATTATGAATGTTAAGCTACATTAATTTAACGTTAAGATGTATTATCGCTTCATTAAGCTATAAACGAGTTACGAAGTAGGTAAACAAACAGACATAAACCATCATCTCGTTGGGTTATTCCAGCTCGCGTACATTTCTAGTTATAAAAGCATTATTAGATTATTATTACTTAATTCAGCTATTTGATTTCAGTTACGAGTACATCAATGTCGAGGATATAAATCTATCTGCTCACGTGTTCTTTTAACTTTAAACATGTCATTAATAACAATGAAAATGCGGAAAACAGCATTGTATAATCCTTATCAGTTACCTATGCCCCCAAGAAACAGAAACGCGCACGTTTTGCAAAAACAGGATGTCACAAGGAAAATAATTTACAGGCGACCTTCTCGTTCCGCCGCGCCGCGACTCCACGGCTCCACCGCAAACCGCTTCAGACGTACCCATTAAACGAAAGTTAATGTCCGTACTCATAAAGATCGAGATACTTATAACGAGAGGTACTAAAAGATCGCTGCACAAAGAAGGAACTTTGTAGTTCGTGTCACAGTCAGGGCTGCAGGGATAATTGGTCGTCTATTGTTTTGGGGCTTAAGACGCGCCTCGGACTAATAAGAATGAGTACAAAGTGAAAACTCTTCCCGACGTTGACTCTCCTTTGAAAGCAGAAAGTTTAACTTAACTACCGGAATACATTTTCTTTCGAGTGGTGGTCGTTATCGTTATGGAGGCAGGCATAATATATGTAGTGTTATGACGGCAGGGCACGAGGGCGTGGCGACGAGTGTTTAGCGTTTGGAGTACCCTAGTGGCTGGTGGAAGTGTTAGCGTCTGGACGGGGCGGGCGCCGAACAGACGCCGATCGATTTTTCTCTCGGTTTACATTACGACTAATCATGTTTTCAGGGGCACTCGCTTTCCCTGCGTTTTCATTCTAGACGTGTCTATAGTGTTATAGCCACTCAGCTGTGTGGCTATGACTTGCGTATCACATACACTCAGTTGTATTTTAACTACTTATTGATATGGAATTTGATTATAATTACAATAATCAAAATTCAAATGCCTATTTGAAACTACACCTTGTTTGAACTTCTTGTTAGAAGAATAGCTCCCCATAAATGAAGTAGAGTAAAGAAAGATTATAGCAATTCGGTCAATGTCAGACGTATCACGTAGGACATACTTAAATAACAAAATGAATGAGCTATTTCTTAAAAATATAACAAACAATTGCTTAATTCGACGGTTTGATTTGAATGAGACGTGCAATGATATTGAACTGACAATTAAATTGATTTCGTATTAGGCAATAAGTAGATGTTAAAGAGAAATGGGCAATTTCATAAAGCTAATTATAAACAACATCAGTGGGTGAAGTGGATCGTAACTGGCTTTGGTAAATTACATACATGAGTACATGCAGGAATTCAGTATTTATCGGAACCTGTTACAAAAGCACTTACATGGTATGTATTACCTTAATAAAGCAAAAGTTATATAAGTACGGATTACTCTTGGCATTGTAGGTAAGTACCGAGATTAGAAATGATCAAATGACTGCATTCACAAATGCCTGATTACTAGATTCCACATGTGGACCATAAACCATTTCTTCCAGTTACATAATTTCAAATCACTTTCAATGTGTCCCCTGACTCCCCGTCTATATGTCCATAGATCGACTCAAGCATTACCAGAAATTAAAATTAGAAAAAGTGTAAAGTGATAGTCTATGGGTTAAAAGAGTAATTACATTTTGATAAGAATAACAACATAAGCAACAAATAAATTCAATTGGGCTCATTCAAACTGCAGTCAAATCTTAACAAATAAAAGATAGCTAAAAAAATATTAATAAAAAAATAAAAACCGCCTTCAAACTCCGACAGACTGTGATGTCAATGTCAAGTTCACTCTATGATTATCATATCTTTAGGTCGGTTCACTTGACACCGACTTCGCAGTCTGTCGGAGTTTGAACGCGGTTTTATTTTTTTTATTTAAAAATGTTTTTTCGGCTACAGTTTCCAAACACTACTATAGTATACTACATTTTCTCATGGATCCCATCATCAGAACTGAACCAAATTAATATGGGACCAATTTGGAAGGACCACCTTTCGAACAAAAAAAGAATCGTCGAAATCGGTTCACGTTTACTATTTATTTTTGGTGAATACATAAATAAATAAATAAAAAATAATGATACCGATGAATTGAGAACTTCCTCCTTTTACTGAAGTCGTTTAAAAACTCCAAACCAATCGATTAAAACTTTGACTTCTTTGACAGGTGTTAACCAGATGTTGCCAGATAGGTGTACAGCCAAGGGCATTAATATGTATACACCTTTGGACCTTAACACAACGGAACAGGATGAAAAAGTGTACACATATTAATGCCCTTGATTGTACCTACCTCTTAGCCGAACGCTTGCATAAATGAAATGAGAGCGTTTCCGAACTTTTCGGAGATAAATAAATAAATAAATATCTTGGGACATATTACACATATTGACCTAGCCCCAAACTAAGCAAAGCTTGTACTATGGGTGCTAGACAACGATATAAATACTTATACAGAGAAATACATACATATATAAATACGAAACATCCATGACTCGAGTACAAACATTCCTGTTCATCACACAAAGTTTACCCCGAGCGGGACTCGAACGCGCGACCATCGGAACAGAAGGCAGGGTCACTACCAACTGGACCAATCCGGCCGTCAAGAAATAATCAAGAGAAAAGACAAGAGATAAGGAATGAAAGGTTAAATTAGATATTGGAATGAGTAGGTATTGCATATATTTAAATTTAACATGGAAATGAAACACCCACGCAAGGGAAATGAGCGCAGATGAGACAAAGCGCTCTACTCTACTTGTTGCCCGTTAAATCATCTCATTCACATAATGTCACATAAGATAACTCTACATTTTGTATTACTACAACAGCCTATTTCCGTCCCACTGCTGGGCACAGGCCTCCTCTCATCACGAGAGGGTTTGGGCTATAGTCCCCACGCGGGCCCAGTGCGTATTGGGTACTTCATTTTGTATTATTGATGCAGAATAGTTTAATCTGAACATTCAAAGTATTTATTATTAATAAATAATTCAATGGGCTAATAAATATGGGAACGCTGGAGTGTAGCAAGGCTTTTCTGTTCA
Source organism: Aethes cnicana (assembly GCA_963971205.1). NCBI lineage: Eukaryota > Metazoa > Arthropoda > Insecta > Lepidoptera > Tortricidae > Aethes > Aethes cnicana. Next base: position 5,520,566 of record OZ020286.1, read on the forward strand.
TACATTCATCTAGGCATAATTCACATGTCGTGAGCCTTCTTTGTTGTTTTTACATGTTGTTATTGTTATTAAATTAAGAGGTAAGCGAATCTAGCTAATAAGTGATCGAAAAAGAAAAAATCTCTACACCCATAGCCAGAACGTTGGAGCCACAAGAGCACATGTTGTTTAAGGAACTAGATAGGACACAGTTGAAGATTGTTTAGACTTACATAAATGTGTGTTAGGGTTTTTTAGATCTAGAAACGATAAATTATCGCAAGGAGTACAAAATGAGCAATCGATAACAAACAGCGCGGGTCATACTCTGAGCGCGAAGCGCCGACATCGGCCGTTGACCCGTGCGGGGGCAGCGCCGTCTCTAACCTTGGCCAATATGTGATCCACGAAATCGTCCACTCCTTTGTATTAGACGGCCCGTCCAGGGAAGCCGGTTCTAAATACAATTCAACGTCGTGTCTTAATTGTAACGTGATGAAAACAAATCCGTCTCTTGTCTCGAGTCACGCCCGAAGGTCGCGCTGCATCGCTAATAACTTTATAGTACATCGACGCAGAGTACTAGCGACAAAAACTTCATACAGGATTAGCGGAATCAATACGGGACGCACCGCAGGAGACGAAGGTGCGGAAGCGGTGGTTGTTGCCTGGCGCGGCGGTGCGGCGGAGG
>OZ020286.1:5521435-5562777 GCA_963971205.1 Aethes cnicana
GACTGTGTTGCCGTTTCATCTCGGTGTTGGCTTCTCATAATCTCAAATTGACTCGTTGACTACATACGTATATTTTAACGATTGTTGGTAATCTCCAGAAGCGGGAGTGAGAGTCAACTTTAAGTATATCAATGCTAAAGAATAAAGTGAACGGTTCGAGTTTAGGTTCAATAATAACTAACGACGTGTTATAAATAGTGAACGATATGTTTCGCTTTTCACTTGCTGAAAAATCTCAAAATTTCGAATGCTAGGCTATTTCTCTCATTCTCAAATAGAAAATGTCAGCATTACCTAAGCAAAACATGATTTTGGCCTCGACGTGATGATACAAAACGAACATAGGTAGATATAATAATATATCGAAAAATTATTAATTTAATATGTATATCGTTCCATAAATAACATGGCTGATTAAACAAGCCGCTTAAAAAACTTGTAGGTAAGTCAGATTATGTAATTAAGTAGCTAGTACTCCCGATTAATACCGACTCGTCTTTTTAACAATACAGTACCAAATAAGACCATCCCCATACCATACGCTACACACAACAGCCAACGTACCAATGCCCCCCCCCCCCCTTCCATCGCCAGACAGTTACATACCTACTATGTATATAAGCATCTATCTATTCATATGGTGGTCATATGGCGATAAATGCCAATATCAATCTGACATTAAATATGTTTTAAATTTATAGGAATGGGAAAGTAATTACAAACCGCACCTGTCGTACCTATTTCCTACATGAGGAACAATATTGTTAGGAATCAATATCCGTTACTGAACTACAGGAAAGACAACAATATGAATCTTTAGTTCAGTGGGACAGTAGACTCGTGTGATGGTGAAGTTTCTAGTAAAAATAACTATTTGGAAACAAAATAGGTATTTATCAAATAATGAAAACAATCAGCAAAGTCGAAGACCGATGAAGTTAGTCAGTAGGTACCAAGTTAATCAATCGTCTGGAGTTACCATGACAATAGCAAGCGTTTGTTTGTATACTTGACACCATTTGAAGCGCCATAAGGAAGGTGGTTTTTGGTATAAAGTATAAAGGGGGATGCGAAGATATGTATACCTATATGAATGACTTTCTGCAATTGATAGGATTTATTTTCAGTATTGCCAAAATCGCTGTAAAAAGTGTTACAAAGTGTTATAGAGATCTTCTACTATCTAAAGTCCCGCGCTTTCACATTTCAAAACGTTTCAATGTATTTAAAAAGTACCACCAACACTCTCAACACATGTGTGCGTGCTGAGACAGCCATCAACTATGCGTTGAGAGTGTTGGTGGTGCTTTTTAAATAATAAAAATAAAAATTAAGCGTTTGAAATGTGAAAGCGCGGGAATTTAGATAGTAGAAGATCTCTACCTATAGTGGCTCCATTCATTGTATTTTTTTAGGTATTAAGCGGTCGTTCGTTAGTCTACTAAGTAAAACCTACTTGAAGTCTGGCGAGTTAGGACAAAAATGATAATAAACTCGATTTTTGAAAAAGTAAAAAACCATAAATGATGACAAAAATAATCATTTCACTGTTATAATCAAGACGATTTTAACGACACCTCCAATTAACGGAACCCATCAAGCCGTTTAGGCTGCAGAGCGTGCCAAAGAAATATACCCACATGGCCACACACATACATACACTCGAAAAACGAATTTGACGTTTACTTATATATTTTACATCACCCTTGGCCGTAAAGTGGGATTTTCTGCCCGCTACGCGGAGAGAACATCTCACTTCTTGGCCAAGGCAAAACGTAAAACTTTTGACAAAACACGGGCAGTAATTCGTAAAGCCCCAGATCGCATATCTATAGCCCTCACCTTCGGTTTGGGCCACAGAAACCTGCGATCTGGGACATTTACGAATTCACCACCCTAGGTCTGTAATGTACTATTATTTTATTAGAATATGCTACGATCGCTTTAAGAGGTCATTATCAAAATTAATATGAGATCAACTCGGAAGTAACCTTTCGAACGAAAAAAGAATCATCGAAATCGGTTCACGTTTACTCTTTTATTTTCGGTGAACATACATAAGAAATTAAAAATAAACAGATTCCGACGAATTGAGAACCTCCTCCTTTTTTGAAGTCGGTTAAAAAGAATACGAACTGAGCATTTTCTATTGGAAGTTTACCACAAGCAATAAATAATGAGTAGAAATAAGGAAATATTATGCCGCATAGGTCTGGGAAGCAACTCGATGACGTGTGAAAGTCCCTAGCTTCGGAAACGTGACGTCGACTTGGACTAGGTACAATATGAGTCAGTTTCTTCGCTGTAATAATTACTTGTCTAGCAATTGTGGAATCTGCTAGACAAGTAGCCAAGAAACTGACAATAATTGAGCCATTCTTGATTTTCTTTAGATTGTTTGAATGCCATATGATACATTTATAGTAATTTATGTAACTTCTACATAATAAAGGTCCGAGCCGTAACGAGCCGTTAGGAGAGTTTCATAACAATATCGCTCGCACGAGTGTCTTAAGGCCTAATTATGTACAGTTGCATACACAACTTTATCTACACTCTTTTTATAAATTCTCTAAGATGCTTCAAAATCCACAATGGCTGCAATTCGAATACAACAGTGTCTCACATTCGATTTTCAAAAGCATATACTAAATAGAGCCGACATTTGAATCTGGGGGACAAACCTTATTTCTGTCTAACTGAAGAATATAGGCGGGCATTTCTGTTTGAAGATGTTCGAAATTTGAATGCTATTAGACAATCAAATTCGATGATTTTATGCAACAATAATAAAAAATTCACAGATGAGAAATCTGTTCTAAATTAACCGGTTTTTGAACGCATCATAGAGGGTTTATGATATGAGTGTAGATACACGGTTTTAATTGTACTTTTATTAAAATACCTATGCTAAAATCAGCGCTAATACTAACCATGCCTTTTATTTACGACACGTAAGCTTATTTACTGTCGTACTATTGAGGCATTGAGTAACATTTGAATCGGTTTGAATGTGTTGTAGTTGCCTTAAAATCAAAATCAATAAACACATTAGGTGGAATAAGTGATGGTAAAAACTTCAATGTCGGTTTAAATACCAAATGCTTACCACGTTACATGAAGTTCATGGGAACAACTTAAGATCAACCTCGATTTGAAATGATAATAATAATAAACTATACATAGGGAACATTTTTTAAGCAAAATATATACAAAGAAAGACCTTGAGGACAGGTGTCCAGCCAGAGAGGCCGAGGCATCACTCACCTTGGCCATGTGTTCTCGCCGAGGACTTTCCCATGTCGGCCGCAACATCGACACACATTCACACTCACTGTTGCGCCACACTAAACACTAGCACTTATACTTAAAGGTCGGTATAAAAGTGGCGTACAAAAGTTATGTTATATTATGAAAGGACACTTGAGGATGATGTTGGGGCTTCTACGTAGCGGGCGGTAAGGCGGTGTTGCGGAGGGCGGAGGGCCGCGCGGAGCGATCGGCATCCTGCGTGCCTCCGGACTGCGCCTTCCTGGAACAAGAGCAGACCCTCATTACACTTACGTTACGATGTTCACGTTACGAAGACAACTCTCTAACCATAAGATACGAAACAATATCGCGGTAAACGCGATTTCCATTGTATCTACTGCTAAAACATTTTCGGTCTTAAATTTACCACTACACAACCCCCCTGATCTCAGACATACATACCCCAGGAATAAAGAATTCAAGAATTAGGTCAGGTGGCCTTAACCTTTTCCACCCCAGCGGGCATGATAGGACAGATTAAAGTGACGCTAACGACTTGGTCACCGATATTATTCCTAAACTAAAATGTATCAAAATCAATACGTATCAAAACGAGTAGGTACATTGGATTGGAGAATAATAAACACGTAGAGTTGATTCGTACAAATGTCGTAAAATTCGTACAAGGTCTGTAAAATGTATACATCTGATATGACAGTATGATCCAGTACAAGGATCTGAAGTCATTACGAATGCATTACTTGCAAAATTGGCTGGGCAGGTTGAACCACGCGGGACCTCTTGCAGGGAAACAAGGAGAGCAGGTCACAACACAAAGCATGCTTTAATGATAAGTACTCTAGAATCTAATACAAAAGATTTTACTTACATACCTACTTATCTTTTTTCTTATCATAGTTGCTGTATTTAATCCCAATAAGATTTACTATCAGAAAACAGATTTAAACACTTAAATGTGGCTAAAGAGATAAGTGTCAGTAACAGTGAAACAGAGATTTTCAACAAACTAAACGCTTACTTTTGAATATAAATAACTATACATAAAGTAACACTGACCATATTACTGCAGTGGCTATGTAATAAAGATGATCACGAATATTTCAAATCAAAGCTGTAGTCTTTCTTCTTCGTGGTCGAATGCGGAATGAAAATTGTAATAAACAAATGCAATGATGTTAATTTGTTGAATTAATGTAATTTACCTTGGCGAAAAAGATTATATAATTATATTTAAAAAAAAGTTACTTATTCCTTATTAATGTTAATGCACTTTTTTATTAAGTTTACCCTTTCTTTATAAAGTTGTATACCGTGACGTCAGTGACGTAAGATCAGCTAGGGACAGTATAGACTATCAAGCAGTGCTCCTAATAGGACAAATTAATCTTGATTGGGTGAATTGAGATGCGCTGCTTGATAAATGATAGCACAGTCACGTACCACGTGTAAGCTTCGACACGCCTCATTACGATACCCAGTTAAGGGCCGTTTGGAATACGACCTAATTTCGGAGCCTCCTTATCGAGTGAGGAAGTAGCGCAGGGGGCCATTTATTCGCACGAAATAGATGAAATCGCACCTGTAAATTCTTATTCGTCAGGTCGCGGGGCTCGTGGCCTTATTATGGTGATGCTATATACGTAGCGGCGTAAGCGTTACTCGTTTTCAAGTAAGTGCACTCTGTTTACCAAGATTACGACAAAATTACGGTTATTATCGTTTGGAAAAACAATGGACAAAACAAACGCATATCCGGTTCCACGAATGGGACAAATAAAACTCGTATTTTGGTTATTTCATTTCATAATTAAATTATATAAATATTGTGAAAATTAACAGAAATTCGGTTACCCCTATGGGTGACGTTACGTACGTGTATGACACCTAGGACCTACGAGTAGGCTGCTTATATAGCGTATCAAATAGTATCAATACTAAACATCTGTGATTCGTGAACGACGTGATAATGAGGACTAACATTCGTGCACATCCCATAAAGTTTGCCACAACGCGCAACGGGAACTTTAGTGTGCCACTTTCTATTCTACGCAGGAATCAATACAAAAACAGAATGTTTATTATACCTGCACGTATCTTAATACGTGCAGGTTTCCTCACAGTGCTTTCCTTCACCGAAAAGCTCTCATTTACGAAGCTTATTATTTACATTGTTTAATTTTAGCTTAAGCACATACATTTAACATTGCCGGTGTCGGCAATCTGTGAGCACCAAAGACTTCCTGAAAATATTTTCCTTCGTCGTAGTTTCAATAATAAATTAAATATAGAATTTGATAGCTGCGTTTAAACGGTCAAACCTTTTTAGTTTATTTTTAGAAATACAAAGCTTTTTTATAACTTTACGTTTTGTTTAACTTTTTTATTTTAGAAATACATACAATTTTGCCATTTTTGTGATTATATTAAAAATGAAAAAAAATGAAAAAATCTTTATTGTTTTTTTACAAGTAGAGTTTTTTACAAAGGTGATTGGGGCTGCCTAGTAAGTATTTAATAGCTAACAAATTTTAACAGTTATATGATAGCATTGAATTTCCGGTTTTTCTTTTCTTTTAGATGGAATTAAGGTAAGTATGTGATTTACTACGCAGGTACGTAAACAAGATAAGAGACAGTTAGTGAATAGGCATTTCCAGAATCATGATATCATAAACGTGTCATAAGCTTGTTAGACCTTGAATCACACCCTGCTAAATAATAGTTATTTATTCACCAAGAGGAGTAAGGCATTGATTACTCAACGAGTGGCCATTTGAGGCCCGACGCGAAGCGGAGGGCCTTAAACAACACGAGTTGAGTAATCAATACTTACCCTCGAGGGATATATAATACTTTATACTACTCTTACGAGGAAAAAAAAACAACTGTTAACGCGGCAACCTTTGGACCCCGGGCGTGCGACGTGCGGGGCTGCCTCGGCGCACCGTAGGCCTGCGCCCCCCTCCATACGACACTCTGCCACCGACCGCGCCCACGGCTAATTGCGTCATACATACAAATAAAATTGTACTTTTTACTTCATTATACAAGTTTAAGGTGATAACTCACGGTTTTATGTAGCCTCTACGATAATAGATGGCGCGGGTGGTAGATATTGTAATTTTCAGGATTTACGCAAAATTCCAAGCCCAAAGGTACACTTTGATGGACTATGCGATTGAAGGGATATATTATACATCTCAATTTCACATAATTATCCGTACATCACCTTTCATTTAGGAAAAAAGGCGATCAGTCTGCCGAGAATGAACTCACGCACACATAGAGAGGTAGTGAAACGTAGTGGAAACCAAGGCTTAATTTCGCCAAGAATTAAAGAGCTTCTGTGGCGCTGTGGTTTTTGTGATTTCTTTTTATGAAGTATAAATCGTGGAAGTCGTGGGTTCGATCCTCACTTTTTCAACTTTTTGTATTTTTTTTTTCGTTTTTCTATAATAAATATTTGTAAAGGGGAAAAATAAAACTAGTGAAACTTTTGATATATTTTACTTGACATTATTGAAATATTTTTAATCTAGATATGATTATTTATTTCTACTACTATTTTTAATCAAAGGATAAAAATCCGTGTGGATTTCGTTACATTATCCTCCTCCTCCGGCACATACTTCTTGTGACGGTCTTCCATGTGCAGCGATCTTCGCCCTGGTGCATCGCCGCATTTACCGGCGGCACCTGTTCGGCCTCCTCTCTCTGGGTCTTTTCCCTTCAGCATTAGTCTCTCCAACTTGTCGGATTTCCAGGAGTTATGTGACTGAAGGTAAGCCTAGTGGTTCGACCCACCGCCTTTCATGCAGAGGGTCGGGGGTTCGATTTCGGCTCGCACCTGTAAGTTTACTTATGTGCGAAATTCAATTTGAATTTACCACTGAGCTATTCGGTCAAGGAAAACATCGTGAGGAAACCTGCACACATCTGCGAAGTAATTCAAAGATGTGTGTGAAGTCCCCAATCCGCACTGGGCCCGCATGGGGACTTCAGCCCAAACCCTCTCGTAATGAGAGGCCTGTGCCCAGCAGTGGGCCGTGAAAAGGCTGTGTAGTAGTAGTAGTAGATGTGACCGAAGTATTTGACGATTCGGCTTAGACGAACCATGGACGGATATTGTTGGTCGAGTTTGAGTTCTTTGAGCACCGAGATGTTGGTGCGATGAGCTGTCCAAGGTATAGTATATAATATTATCAACTAAATAGTTGTTACTTTACAAATTCCTAATATTTTGTTATTTTATCAAAATATCTAAACACCTACACGACTGACAGAGTACCTACCTACCTATGATGAGAATGAACATTTGTACTCATGTCATGGATCTTTATTTGCATATGTATTTACACATTTCTCTTTATAAGTATTTATATCGTTGTCTAGTACCCCTAGATCAATAGTGTTGAATTCCAAATATTATTCATTTTATCTTCATCTTTTTATCTTATCTCAGTAAGTATATTGCCACACAGCCACACGAAAATAAAATTGCTACACATTTCTGACAAGTTTATTAAAATAGGTATAACAAAATATATCACAATTTTACACATGATAAGGTTGGTTCTGATTAGCAGTGATTGGTTTCACAATGTCTCTTCGTTGTTGCTCACAGGCCGCAGGTAAATGTAATCTTTCTCTTCGAGAAAGCTTACTTTGTCCCTCCTAGGAAGACAGATCCAAGGCATTCCAGAAGATGTTTGATCTGAAATAGAGACAAAAGTTTACTCGATCACACTCTACGGATAATAATAATAAATCTGGCTATTCAGTTTTTTTAGAGTATCTGTCTGAGATGATATGACAGCGGGTTGTATTGCCGCATTCAATCCTAATGATTAAAAAAATAGCGGTTATCTATATATATATAAAACAAGAAACTGACTGACTGACTGACTGATTGATCAACGCAGAGCCGAAACTACTGGTTGTAGAGAGCTGAAATTTGGAGTGCAAGTTCCTTAGGGAACGTAGGGGAGCACTAAGAGAGGATTTCCGGGATTAAAAGTGACCTATAATCTTCCCCGGGGCTCAACCATTTCCAAACCAAATTTCATCAATATCGGTTCAGCGGCTGAAACATGAAGTGGTAACAGACAGACGGAGTTACTTTCGCATTTATAATATCAGAAGGTATTTGGCATGAAGGGCAGGGACATGGCTACTACCGAGTCGAACGGACGCACTTCACTACCGAAACACAACCGAGACTAGATAGAGATGTTCTACTATCTAAAGTCCCGCGCCTTCACATTTCAAAACTGCATTTTTTCATTATTATTTAAAAAGTACCACCAACACTCTCAACGCACAGTTGATGGCTGTCTCAGCACGCACACATGTGTCGAGAGTGTTGGTGGTGCTTTTTAAATAAATTGCAGCGTTTTGAAATGTGAAGGCGCGGGACTTTAGATACTAGAAGATCTCTACTATAAAAGCTTTGATCACTTTTATTTTTTCACTGATAACACGTTGTGCGTTCGCAAAGTAATTATGGGAATTGGTCTCGCCTGGGTTGACGCGGGCGTCTGGGCAGTCGGCGCGGGCGAAGACTGCGGCGCCGCAGCCGCCGCGGGCGCGCAGGGCGCCTTGCTACCGCACGGCGCGCTTGAAGGCTCGGTTTCCTCTCCTTCTCAAAGTCTTCCCTCCGTACTCTTTTCCTTATCTTATTAGATTAGAAAGGAGGGCGTAAGTCATGTCCAATTGCGCTCTTTCTGAGATATCATTCTCCGGGAGTCTCACTATAAACATGTCAGTGTTTTGACTGTCTTGCGGCGTCGAAAATATAATATACCTATACGATGTGACGGGCGGCGACCTCCGTAAGCACTAATAAGGTTTCTACCGACTCCTGTGGCTTTGCAGCCGGAAAGAGTGCCCTGGCCCTCGGCCATGCATGTTACCGGCGTCGAAATATTTCTTTCAGTGCTTCAGTCTGCGACCGTTGAAGCGATTCTATTAGCGCGAACACTCGCTGGAATACAACAACAAAGTTGTCACGCACGGTGGAGTCTTGGCGGATGTAAAATGAGAACACGGTGTGCGGCGAAGCCCTAATCACAAGTGATCGTGAATTCTTCTCAAAAATGTAGCGTGTGCGTTGTGATGGCTCAAAGTTGGCGACTGACTGGCGGCTGGAGTGGCTGGCGCGCGCGGCGCGGGGGCATAGGGTCGGCCGGTAGGAGAGAGCGGGACAGGGCTATTGAGACGCGCGTCTATTCCGCGAATCGGAATGGCAACCGCGCAATGATTTTTATACTTACGAAGTATTATATATGTCTATGCAACCGCGTAATAGTCCGTTTTCTATTGGGAAACAGGTCGAAATTTTGAGTACAGCAATGCCATTTGGTAGGAATGTTATACACGTTGACCTAAGTCCAAAACGCCCGGTAGCCACTTTGAACTCCGCGGCTGGTGGGGGGAGGGGGGGTTAAAGTACAGAGCTCCCGGCGCTCAGAAAAAAAATCCTGGCGGATTAGTTTGGGTTGTTTAGTCAAGTTTGGTGTCGTTTTCAGATAACTAGATGATGTCCGATTCATTCCTCATACCAATTTTTTAGGGTTCCGTAGCAAAATATGACGCAATACTTAAAATAATAAACTTTTAGTAGTAGCGAAATGCAAACAAACCCTCATATTTTCATATTTTTGTATGAAATTTGATTTGTAAAAAATACAGTCTGAAAGCCCATTTAATGCAGAATCTAAAAACATTAACAGTAAGTATATCTTTTATAATTTTCAATGTAAAATAAAATATTGAATGTACTGCGACGGTCGTCAGCGCAGCGTAGGGGAGGGTAACAAGACCTGAAAAACTGTCAATTTCAACGCAAAAAGCTTTCATAATATCAAGAAATTAAAGTGCTTACAATAATATCATACATGTAATAGATATTCTCTTAATTATTATTAATTAAAACAAATGTATTTTTCTCTCTTTACCTGATTTTCTTCTTTTTAATATTATACTAGCGGCGCCCTGCGGTATTACCCGCTATTAAGAAGTAGCCTATGTATTAATCCAGGGCTTCAGTTGCCTCCATACCGAATTTCACCTCGCTTCACGTCACTCCTGCGCACGCGGGATTTTTAAACCTGTGGCTAACTAGTCAAGTGGCATTCAATGTTGCTATTTATATGATAAAAAAATGAATTGGTGGGTTTTCTGGCCCCGTTTTGGCGGTCACAAACCTGACATGTCAGGTGGCAACAGTTTTCGGTACCACTATATAAATTTAGTTTTTAATATGAAATATTATTAATTTTATTACGATATTCATTCCTGTGACGAGCAAACTAATGTAGATTATGGACGCCATCAATTGACTTCATGTTTCCCAATACTTTTTTAATTATTCAACTTTAAAAAAGTCGACATTGGGGTGGGACACGTCAAAAAGTGCTACCCGAGCGGCTTTAAAAAATCATAATAATTACATTTAGCATAATTCACTTCAATTTAGGGATGAAATCTATAATTTAAGGAATATAGTTTATATAGATGCCATTCGAATATTCACAAACAAATATATTTGGCAGTAATAAAATATTGAAGTAGTGGGACACTGTCAAAACCAGGGGGTACAAGTTTGAGTGAAAATGCCCATATAGTAACAAAACTGACAGGAATTGACTACCATGTCAGCTAAGTTCCTTGTTTATTTAAAAACTAAGGATATTTCAGGGGGACCGTGTTAAATTTCATAAATTTTAAGGTATACTCTTTATTCTGGCTAAAAAAATTAAGAAATTAACTACTTTAAAAATAAAACCTGAATTTTCATCGTGGTACACTTTTGAGTGAAAATGCTCACCTAGTCGGGGAGAGTCGTAATTTCTTATAAGAATCGCGATGCAAGTAAGTACCTGAATCAGGTGTATCATCGTTGTTGAAATTCATATTGTTTGATTGATTTATCAATATAGTCCGTTTTCTATTGGGAAACAGGTCGAAATTTTGAGTACAGCAATGCCATTTGGTAGGAATGGTGTACAAGTTGACTTAAGTCCAAAACACCCGGTAGCCACTTTGAACTCCGCGACTGGAGGGGAGGAGGGGGGGTTAAAGTACAGAGCTCCCGGCGCTCGGAAAAAAAATCCTGGCGGATTAGTTTGGACTTTTGAGTCAAGTTTGGTGTCGTTTTCAGGTAACTAGATGATGCCCAATTCATTCCTTATACCAGTTTTTTAGGCTTCCGTAGCAAAATATGACGCAATATATAAAATAATAAACTTTTAGTAGTAGTGAAATGCAAACAAACCCTCATATTTTCATATTTTTGTATGAAATTTGGCTTATAAAAAAATACTGTCTGAAAGCCCATTTAATGCAGAATCTAAGAACATAAACAGTAAGTATAAATTTTACAATTTTCAATGTAAAATAAAACATTGAATGTACTGCGACGGTCATCAGCGCAGCGTAGTGGACGGTAACAAGACCCGAAAAACTGACAAAGTCAACGCAAAAAGCTTTCATAATATCAATAAATTAAAGTGCTTACAATAATATCACACTTGTAATTAATATTCTCTTAATTATTATGAATTAAAACAAATGTGTTTTTCTCTCTTTACCTGATTTTCTTCTTTTTAATATTATACTAGCGGCGCCCTGCGGTATTACCCGCTGTTAAGAAGTAGCCTATGTATTACTCAAGGGTTTCAGCTGCCTCCATACCGAATTTTATCAAAATTGGTCCGGCCTCTTGAGCGTGAAGAAGTAAAAAAAAAACACACGAACTTTCGCCTTTATTAAATTATCAATTTCTTGACCAGATTTATAACAAAATAGCTTCTGAATGCCTAGAATTAAAAAGATGTCGGTGCGTGAAATCTTGAAGTTCCAGGTGCAATGTTTCAAACGCCAGCTCAAATGTACTGAGTTATGTAATTGTGGAGGTGGTTGTAAGTAAAACTAATTCACAAAACGTTCTATTATTATTTTTCTTTACTTTTAATAATGTTGCCTGACTACGAAGTCAGGCAACATTATCTGAATTCGTTTATAAATTGAAGATGATTAAAAATGACACTAAAGTAATAAAGGCGAAAGTTCGTGTGTTTTTTTTAAAAAACACATTTGTTTTAATTCATAATAATTAAGAGAATATTTATAACAAGTGTGATATTATTGTAAGCACTTTAATTTATTGATATTATAAAAGCTTTTTGCGTTGACATTGACAGTTTTTCGGGTCTTGTTACCGCCCACTACGCTGCGCTGACGACCGTCGCAGTACATTCAATATTTTATTTTTCATTGAAAATTGTAAAGTATATACTTACTGTTTATGTTTTTAGATTCTGCATTAAATGGGCTTTCAGACAGTATTTTTTTATAAACCAAATTTCATGCAAAAATATGAAAATATGAGGGTTTGTTTGCATTTCGCTACTAATAAAAGTTTATTATTTTAAGTATTGCGTCATATTTTGCTAGGGAACCCTAAAAACTGGTATGAGGAATGAATTGGGCATCATCTAGTTACCTGAAAACGACACCAAACTTGACTCAAAAGTCCAAACGAATCCGACAGGATTTTTTTTCCGAACGCCGGGAGCTCTGTACTTTAACCCCCCCTCCCCCCCACCAGTCGAGGAGTTCAAAGTGGCTACCGGGCGTTTTGGACTAAGGTCAATGTGTATAACATTCCTACCAAATGGCATTGCTGTACTCAAAATTTCGACCTCTCCATACAAGCATTCCCAATAGAAAACGGACTAATAGTAATACCCTACAGGTACGCGCAAAGTATAGAGTTCCGTTTACCTACCACCTACATAAAAAATATTCATTCTCTCAATTCTAGTAAAATAGGTATGTACTAATTAGGTATACCTATCCAGGAAAATAACAAACACCTCTAAAATATTCCGAATTCATATTCCACTTGTATCATTGTTTGTACCTACTACCAATCTCCAACAACGAGAATACGAATGTCGATCACCCGCTCCTATACTTACCGTTCGGCCGACTCGACGGCTGTACGCGACGCGGGCTATCGGACGTCTCGACGGCGGCGGCAGTAGGTACAGCGCAGGTACAGCTACTGCGAAAGCAAGTCACAGGCGACCGAGCGTCTTTTTGTCACAATTTTATTACAGCCAAAAGAGACTGTGATATCCATCCATACTATATTATAAACATTTATAAATAATGACCCTATAGGTTGGCCGGGTGAATGAACTTCGTATCACCCGAAGGTGATTCCCATACAAAGTTATATTTCTTTTTTTTAGCTGTTCCTGTAGACGTTTCCCGGTAAAAAGTACAAATAGTACATTATTGCAGACGCCGCTAAGGAGCGCATTGCCGGACGCCTTCTTAGTAGGTACGAGTCCGGCAATGCTGTTGCGGCCGAGGTCTATAGGTACAATGCTTTTCTCAAACTGTGAGGAAATACTACTCGTCGTCGTCACCATCATCATCACATCACCATCTCCATCATCATCACATCACTATCTCCATCATCATCACATCACCATCTCCATCATCATCACATCACTATCTCCATCATCATCATCACCACCACCATCAATACCATCACCATCATCACGGTATAGCAAAACACAACTTAGAAGGCGCGCGGATTCAGGCCAAAGAACACCAAAGAATATACAACTGAGGCATTGATGAAAATAGCACGTAGCATTTGCGGGCAAATGCGGGACATTACATTACATTACGTAGGTACATATGATTATAACCACAACAAAATGTCAATGTCTCTTTTTGTTTTTTTTTTTAATTCCTAATTGAGTTCCGTTTTGCACGCCGGTCGAAACATCAATGTGTAAATCTAAATGTAGTAGGTAAATAATAATAAATCATTAGTTTATTTCGCTTGTACCTACTCGTACCTACGATTTATATGTATAACTGACATTGTAGCTAGTATCTAAAGTTTAGATACTAGCTACGTACCGTAGATTCTAAACATTATTCAGGACCCAAAACAATTTAATTTTGTAAAATGCCACTTTTCAAATCACAATTTGTATAATCTGGATACCTACTATTATTATTACGCATACGCATATGATCGGTAATTTCATGGTAATTTCACAGCTTATATGTTCTAAAAGCCGTGGTGTGGCCTAGTGGTTCGAGCCACCGCCTCTCATGCCGAGGGTCGGGGGTTCGATTCCGGCTCGCACCTCTAAGTTTACTTACGTGCGAAATTCAATTTGAATTTACTATGAGCTTTTCGGCGACGGAAAACATCATGAGGAAACCTGCACGCATCTGCGAAGTAATGCAAAGATGTGTGTGAAGTCCCCAATCCGCACTGGGCCCGCGTGGGGACTATTATAGCCCAAACCCTCTCATAATGAGGGGAGGCCTGTGCCCAGCAGTGGGACGCAAATAGACTGTAGTAGTAGATTATATGTACTCGTCACCATAACTGTTACAGCGAGCGTGTAGACAGTGCGGGTTTTCTACGCTCGAGTGGTCTACTATCTGGTCAATTTATTTTTGTTTTTTGTTTTTTACCTACAGCAAAAATCAATTTTTATAGACTAACTAGCTGACCCAGCGGACTTCGTACCGCCATAGTTTTCTTTTTGGGTGGGTATGAAAAATAGCTTACGTCCTATTCTCAGCCCTACTGAACATACACACCAAATTTCATAAGAATCGGTCGAGCCCTTTCGGAGGAGTTTGGTTACAAACACTGTGGCACGAGAATTTTATATATAGGTACTATCTATAGGTACTATATAAGAGATAAAATGTCCTAAGTAGAGCTCGATCGCCCAGGCCAGGTAGAGATCTTCACTATCTAAAGTCCCGCGCCATCACGTTTCAAAACGCTTCAATATACCACCAACACTCTCAACACATGTGCTGAGACAGCCATCAACTATGCGTTGAGAGTGTTGGTGGTGCTTTTTAAATAATAATAAAAAAATTGAAGCGTTTTGAGATGTGAAGGCGTGGGACTTTAGATAGTAGAAGATCTCTACCTACTTCTTATTATAAGTAGCTATTTTTATTTCTTACATAAATGAATAAAATACTTATAAGAGATAGGTATGATTTATTTCTTCTAGCAGTCTTCTGACATGTCACCGCTCATTACATTTTTTATATCTGATCATTATAAACAACAAAATACTTGTATAGGTACTTACTTACCTATTTCGTTCAATGATTTTCCAACTCATAAAAAGCGATTTACGCGATCAACTATGTAACGGCGGGTTAACGCCATCTTGTGAGCATTCTGGAAATTAATAGGAATCGGACGGACACTAGCACTAGCAGATCAGCTGTTCATAGACCACGACGCCATATTGGCCTGATGCTTACAGTGTAAACGTTCTCTCACACAAGCTTGGTTCGACCGAAATTTTATTGGTTTTGAAATGCTTATAATTATTTTATTCTTTGATTTTTTGCGGTGTTTTTGATCTATGCGCGCTCGGGAAATAATGTAATATTTTATTAGAACGATAAAAGAAACTAAAAGCAGTCGTAGTCGAAGATTACGTGAGCAGTTTTTTGTATGGGGTTCAGCCGTGACGATTCACCTTATCCAGGAGTTTTGCTTGAAGAAGAACCCTATCCTGAGCTGTTCGTGAATAAATGTACTTCTCAGCATTGAATATATAGCCCACAGGCTGCTAGGCTTATATTTTGAAGACTTTTCACTAAAATAGGCTAGAAGAACATTTTCCGACAAAGAAGAAGCTTGCTTTTCAGTCTTCCACTGCATAAATTCTTCATACTGCTTCATGTATTTATTTTTTGATTTTTCCGGTAGAAGATTGTTAATTGCTTGTTGAGCATGAATTAATATTTCAGGTGGCGTTCCAATAATACTACCATCGCTACTTTCCTCATTTGTTGAAGACATTTCAAACACAAAAGCAAATTCAAAGTTATTGCAATGAAACGAAAGGCGCGCGATATTCTTTTTTTTAAAGTGAAAACCGCGCCAACCTTTTTTTTTTAATTTGTGCGCGCCCCGTCTTTACAGCCAGTGACGAGACAGATCATTACAAAATTTCTTGCGTGCAACCCGAAATATAAAATCATATTTAGTATAATTAATCAATGCATATGTTTCTTCAAACCATTTAACGATATTGTTATCGCATTTTCGAGTTTTTTTCCGAAAAACTTTTTTGATGTAGGTACATTCGTTTAGAACGTCTATATAGCTTGTGTAAAGTCGGCAGTGTCAAATAAAAAAAAGTATTAACTTACACGCATCCATGGCTCGTTTTGGAATTAAAAAAAAAAAACATAACTGTGGAATAATGGATTTTCATACAATATTACTACATGGGTAAAGTGTGTAATAATGGATTTGCATACAACATTATTAACCAGATTTTGAAGGAGGATTAATGAGCAACTTTCTCCCCAATTAATGGGTTAGTTTGAATTGACTTTCCGAGTAGGTGTAGTATAAAAATAATAATCCAAAATCCAGGTAGGTACTTTTTCTAATGATAAAAATACCAGCTCATTGGTATTGGGTTAATTATTAGTTTATTACAACCATTACCTACAGATTAATAAAGGAAAAATAGGAAAATTTAATACTAGTTTGAAAGACGATGAAATATTTCCTCAATTAAAATTTTATAAGAGGCCTCAAATAAAAATCAGAGAGATTTTTTTTTAATAAAAATATGGTTGGTAGGCTATTCGATACCGAGGACGACAACGGAGTAGCTACGTAAATGAGAGATATGAACTACTTTAATCTTAAGGCTCGGGCGTTGGATTTGGTTTAGTTGTTTTAAAACTTGCAAAGTTATTACTGTCCAGGAATGTTAATTTTTGGTTACAGCGGCCGTAAGTTTAGTAATCGCGATTTTTAGAGGAAAACGAAACGAAATCTTGTAAAAACAAATATTGAAGTCGAGACTTCTTGGCTTGCAAATAATCCGGGGATACTTTATTAGAAGACCTATGACCTATGTATATTTAATTGAATCAATGGTAATGTGTGATGAATGAGTTACTAGCCGCGTACCCTTTAATTAACCGTTCTAGCATTTTATTATTTGGAATAACCACCAGTTGAATAATGATATCACAGGATGGAAAACCAAAATGTGGTCCACGACCAAACAAATTAAACCGTGTACTACAATTGGATTTTAATAATTAATAAAATATTCGCAGTTATACACGGTGGGTCAGAAAATATGGCAAATAATTAACCCACCGTATCGGCTATCGATTCTAAGTATATTGTATAGTTCTTTTTTTTTTGAGTTGGTAAAAAAAATAATTGTATATGGGATTGGTTGTGTGAGCGACGCCTGAATCCTATACAATTTTTTTTTTTTTTACCAACTCAAAAAATTATTAAGACCTATACAATATTACTTAGAATCGATAGCCGATACTGTCGGTTAATTATTTACCATATTTTCTGACCCACTATGTATAGCTACAGACTAATGGATACTAGTTCATTGGGCAAAATTGACTCGGCCTTGTTTCAATTAGTGTAATATATGTATAGGTTATCTGTCAAGAGTAAAGAAGTGTTAAATGCCCACGTGGACTTTTTGTGAGGCAGAGCAGTGGTGCCTTGGTGGCCTAGTGGTTGGACCTACCGCCTCTCATGCAGAGGGTCGGGGGTTCGATTCGGGCTCGCACCTCTAAGTTTACTTATGTGCATAAATCAATTTGACTTTACCAATGAGCTTTTCGGTGAAGGAAAACATCGTGAAGAAACTTGCATGCATCTGCGAAGTAATTCAGAGATGTGTGTGAAGTCGCCGATCCGCACTGGGCCCGCGTGGGGTCTATAGCCCAAACCCTCTTTGATGAGAGGCCTTTGCCCAGCAGTGGGACGCAAATAGGCTGTAGTAGTAGAGCAGTGGACATGGGGGAATTGGATCTGAACTCCGATAGTCTTAGGAATGAATGAATATACTCTAAAGTTTCTACTCATTATGATGCTGTTCTGTGAAATATTAATACATACAAAAATAAAAAAACAAATACTTTAATAGATAAAAAGTTTTTACGGAAATAAAATGCGCTTTTCCTTTTCAGTTCAATTAGCAAGCATACTTAGTTTTTTGTTTCAGTTAATAAACCAACTCAAATAAGTTAATTTTAACAAGTGAGTCGAATAACATTCAGGGGCATAAGCTTTTTTTCACAGTGTTTGTAATTTAAAGTGTATTAGTGTATTTAAATGATTACCAAATAATTACTTAAAACCTTGGTGACCGTTCATTTACAATGTATTGAATCCAATCCATCCATGCATTAATTTTGTGAGAACCAAACTGTTACCTATTCAATTGGAAAGTAATTTAATTAAACTTTAATGTGATGTAAGTTAATTATAGTTATATTTGCTTTTAAGTAGGTACTTAATAATAACTGTTTTTTTTATATATCTGTTATGACATTTTCTAACTACTTACTTAATTTAATCACTACATAGGTAGTACAAAACAAAGTCGCTTCCTGCTGTCTGTCCTTAAGTATGCTTAGATCTTTAAAACTACGCAACCGATTTTGATGCGGTATTTTTAATAGATAGAGTGATTCAAGAGGAAAATGTTAGTATAAAAATTGTTTATAGTTCAAAACTCAGTTCTCGCGGGAACGCTATAACCGAATTCCACGCGGACGAAGTCGCGGGCAAAAGCTAGATAGTTGTAAATATGAATGAAATTAATTATTCAGCAGATTATAGGTAATTTGTAATTAAAGTTAGTTAAATTAGAATGGAACACTATAATAGATTTTAGGTAGATGGGTAAGTACTTATCCAACTTTAATAAAGTATCGTAAAACTTCAGCCGTCGGAATACTTTTTAATGGCAAAGAACACTAAAGTCTAATTGAAAAGTTATGAGTTTGAACACTTCTAATAAGAGTAGGCATACACCAAGTTTTTTTTTAGAAACTGAAACGAGATTAAAACGCGTTATATTTTACTTACATTATTGAGATTCGGCACCTGGATATAAAATCAGACAATCCCTGAGATGTTAATTTTGCACTCACCGCTCGTCACATTTATACGTCTATTACAAAAATAATTATTTTTAAGAGACGTAGTTTGGAAATTATCAATAATATCTTGGTCACTTGAAGGCACTTTATTTAGAATATTATTAACGATATAACGTTATGATAGGAACGTTATTAGACGCGTTTGTAATTAACGTTAAATGTTATGTAGGGCGGTCGCGGCGGAGGCGTGTGGCGGCCAGCGTCGAACGGGACGCACTGTTTAGTAAGATTGTGTATTTTAGCGTAACAGCAAGCGCCAAGGTGAGCCGGTCGGGCTGCCGCGGCTGGCGTACTTTCCTACTTTCATTGAAGCCGCTTCATTTTGCACCAGGCACGGGTGACTTCGCACTCATATGCAAATAAATGACAATTATCTGCACGTAATTAGCTAATGACTGGTTAACTTAACACCACAGCACACATTGACCGCAAAGTAGGTAACTATTACTTAACACCAATTGTCTTTTCTCGTTTACAGCTTAAATTTCATTACTTATTTCATACATAGCAGTAAGCATTCATTAGTATGCAAACACTTCATTGACTAAGAGCTGCGCAACCAAAGAACACATAGCACATTTTGTACGCTAATGTGTGCAAAAAAACATGGCGGAAAACTCGATGTAGGTAATGCAAGGTTAGATTAGAGTACATTCGTCATTATCCTTCGCAACTGTTTCCAAAACTTAAACGAGGTCAGAAAACGTATCTGGTGTGATTCAATATGAGAAACGTATCGGTGATTAAATTCTACTAGCGTACGTAACCAGTTTTCGGGGTCCCTTTCGACCTCTACGAGCGGTCTGAGTCCAAACTAAGGACACGTGCACTTGCCGCACCGAGCATCGGGGCCACAGTCATCCAACTTAACAACGCGAGCGCAACTTTACACGTACAGTCAACGTCAAAGATATGTTTACACTTCGGACCATGATAGGTACTACCTACAAGATTGGGTGTCACAGTGTAAGCATATCTTTGACGTGACCGTCCCTACCTATTAGGTATGTACACATCATAGCTGGTTTTGTTGACGACAGGATTCGATACATAACATATATAATAAAGCAAACCATAATATCGTGTTTATTTCTCGTACTAAAAGCATGTTATTTATTCTCGACCCTTTGATTAGCTTTGCTTTTTCCTTCCTTCCTGATACCGGACCGCAGCCTCCGTTATTTTTTACCCGACTGCGCACCGCAAAGGAGGGTTATGTGTTTACCTGTCTATGTATGTATGTATGTATGTATGTATGTATGTATGTATGTTTGTTCCTTTGTGGCACACTAGAGATCAAACGCGTAGGTCGATTTTAATGAATCATACGTCAATCGATTCGTCTGAATTGCGCGAGTGTCACTGAAGATATGAAATTTATCAAAATTCAAAATGGCGGCTACCAGACGCCATATTGTACAAAATAAAAAAATAAAAGTCAACCAACTATGGCATGTGAGGTATCGTTGAATAGGTATTTAAAAATCATTATTAGGTTTCTTTGACCATTTTTCAGACAAAAGAACCGTTTATGATTTATAACGATTCAAAGTTCCTTTACTAACCACGTAAAGTAGGTACCTACCTATCCACCCAGTAGTACATCCGTTCGAATTAGCAACACAGGAAATAATCTAGACCAACGAGTCTTCAAGCAGGTCACGACGACTATAAAATACTTAATAATAATGTTTTTCATAAATCTCAAACTTCAATCAAGTACGTAACGTACGCATGTGCAATGTAGTGTATCAGTAGCGTCATCTATCCGTTGACTTGAAGACTTTTAGTTTCGTTATTACATTTAAAGTGTCAATAGTGTGTGTGATACAGTGATATATAACCTAATTGATTATAGGTACCAATTAGGTACACTAGTCAGTACTCAGCGCTCGTAAATAAATAAAATAGCTACCTAATACTCTTATGTAGTACCAGTAGCGCCATCTATCGGTTGACTTGAAGAATTTTAATAGGTTCAGGCTTATGTAGCGTTTTGAGCCGGGTTAGGTCTCTAGAGGGATTAATAATCAGTAATTTAGATCATCGCAAGCTACTTAATAATCCCCACGATAGCAACTCTCTCCATGAAATGACAAGATTGCGGAATTTACGGTCTTTTAATCCCTAACTAAAAATAATAAAATAAAAAAGTTAATTAAAAAAAACAAAAAACCCGACTGCGTAAAAACTAAAAAGAAAAAAACAAGACTACTTAGTTCAGTAGTAGCTAGGATTATGTTAAGTAATTGATTGCTATTGAGGAATCTAAAGATGCCTACAGTCGGGACCCATTTAAAATCTAGGTTAAAATGTTACAAATAATGGGTCCCGATAGTAGGCATCTTTAGATTCCTCAATAGCAATCAATTACTTAACATAATCCTAGCTACTACTGAACTAAGTAGTCTTGTTTTTTTCTTTTTAGTTTTTACTTTTTTTTTCTTTTTTGTTTAGTAAGATTGTGTATTTTAGCGTAACAGCAAGCGCCAAGGTGAGCCGGTCGGGCTGCCGCGGCTGGCGTACTTTCCTACTTTCATTGAAGCCGCTTCATTTTGCACCAGGCACGGGTGACTTCGCACTCATATGCAAATAAATGACAATTATCTGCACGTAATTAGCTAATGACTGGTTAACTTAACACCACAGCACACATTGACCGCAAAGTAGGTAACTATTACTTAACACCAATTGTCTTTTCTCGTTTACAGCTTAAATTTCATTACTTATTTCATACATAGCAGTAAGCATTCATTAGTATGCAAACACTTCATTGACTAAGAGCTGCGCAACCAAAGAACACATAGCACATTTTGTACGCTAATGTGTGCAAAAAAACATGGCGGAAAACTCGATGTAGGTAATGCAAGGTTAGATTAGAGTACATTCGTCATTATCCTTCGCAACTGTTTCCAAAACTTAAACGAGGTCAGAAAACGTATCTGGTGTGATTCAATATGAGAAACGTATCGGTGATTAAATTCTACTAGCGTACGTAACCAGTTTTCGGGGTCCCTTTCGACCTCTACGAGCGGTCTGAGTCCAAACTAAGGACACGTGCACTTGCCGCACCGAGCATCGGGGCCACAGTCATCCAACTTAACAACGCGAGCGCAACTTTACACGTACAGTCAACGTCAAAGATATGTTTACACTTCGGACCATGATAGGTACTACCTACAAGATTGGGTGTCACAGTGTAAGCATATCTTTGACGTGACCGTCCCTACCTATTAGGTATGTACACATCATAGCTGGTTTTGTTGACGACAGGATTCGATACATAACATATATAATAAAGCAAACCATAATATCGTGTTTATTTCTCGTACTAAAAGCATGTTATTTATTCTCGACCCTTTGATTAGCTTTGCTTTTTCCTTCCTTCCTGATACCGGACCGCAGCCTCCGTTATTTTTTAACTTGACTACTAGATACCTTAGATGTGTTTTCATGGCCAAAGAGCGCAAGTTTTCATTACCTAGGTACATGGTTTCAAAACAAATTTAATAAAGCAGTTGTGAAATTACAAGAACTAAAGTCCGCCATCAACACTAATAGTTTGTAATTTGATGAAACTTCCATTTTTGTGAAATGTGCCATAAAACACTTGTGCATAATTAATCACGAGGACGTAGGTAAAACTTCACAGGACGCCTCGGAAACTTGTAAATATACCTATTATATACGTCGCGCCCATGACTTTATTCCCGCGCCATATGCGTCAATGGCGTCCAGACAATGTAAAAACAATGATGTAGATACTATTATAATTATATCATACTAGCTTCTGCCCGCGACTTCACCCGCGCGGAATTCGGTTATTGCGTCCCCGCGGAAACTATGCGTTTTTCCGGGATAAAAGGTAGCCTATGTCCTTTCCCGGGACTCCATCTATCTCCATGCCAAATTTAATCTCGGTCTAGCCGATTTAGCGTGAAGAGGTAACAGATAGACAGACAGAGTTACTTTCGCATTTATAATATGGATATCCATCCGGAATCTTCTAGAAACGAAACATTGCCATGGTGTTCCTGTCATAAAGGGTTCGAGATTAACGAAGAAATGTACGTAAATGTAAACTAAACGGTTAAGACCGAGTAATATTTGATCAACTTGTAAATTACCAATCAATGCCATGACTCTCTATGGGGTTGGTGTCATACAATTCCACGTACAAATTGATGTGTATTGATTTATGAGACACCATTTACAATAGTATTTAAATATACCTATTAAAGAACTCCCACGTTGCGTCGGACCGCGTTAAACGGAACTTCTAGTTTCTCAAATATGATGTTATCCTCGATAAAAATACTAACGTGCGATAATACGTCATGTATTTTATGGACATTTGTTTTTATATCATTGGTATAGGCTGACGTCTTTCAGTGATTAAACGAACATGTTCATTGTAAATAGCTATTGCCATGCACACTATACAGGCGGAAACATTTTAAATGCATACCTACTCCAAAAGCACACCAAGTAATAATACATCACGGGACAATGTCCGAGATAAAAGAAGCGCTTTGTTTAGCTTTTCTAAATCAAACTTCAATAAAATCCAGGCGTATTTTGTGCGTGAAAAGTAAATTAAAAATAAATTATGAATAATCCGTCGGAGAGTCACAGCAGTTGGCAACGGTCCAAACCATCATTGTCTGTTGCCATCGAAAAACGCGTTTTATAGCCACTTGCAAGACATTCTTTTAACAAAACCGTCTGATCAACTTAGTGTCTAGGTTTAATAAAGCAAAATGTCCCGAAAAAATATGGACGCACCCCAACCCCTAACGACTTTTACTATTTGGTGGTGGTGTGATGGCGTCACAGTAAAACCACTATTTTGCGCCAGTTTATTGCCATTCGCGGTTAACAAATCCAGGTCGAGTCAACAAAGGGACCCCCTAAACAATCAGGTTCGCCGCATCATCAGTGATTTTATGGTTAGGTCAGGTCAGGTCACAGAAGGGACCCAGGGGATTTTTATATCTCTAAATACATACCTAATTAGCATTATGCATGACAAAATGGGGTAGTGGTAAAACTGGTAAATAAACAACTATTATCTTGTACTTTAAACGCGTTAATCTTGTATATTTATTTATGCAAACGATCTCCGAAACGGCTCTAACGATTTGGGCGAAATTTGGAATATAATAGGGGTTTACGGCGGCGAAAAATCGATCTAACTAGGTCATGAGACCTGGTTAGATCGATTTCTCGCCGCCGTAGACCCAGCTGAGAAAACTCTGTTTTAGTTTTTTTCAGCCGAGCAGAGCTCGGTCGCTCAGGTATTCGAAGGGAAACAGACACATAGTGTCATAGATTACATAATCTGCCTCTGATTTTGGGCTGATTTATCTCCAAAGGTGTCCGTTCTTGTCCACCCTTTATAAAACAGATTCAAAGCAAAGAAGCCATGCACGAACTACATCAGCAGTGCTTTTGGCTGGGCAGGCTGAAGATGGAAGAGATCATTTAAATCGAAAGTATTGATAATAACAACTACCTCTATCCTAAGTTCCTATTGTAATTCCGTACCTACAGAGAAACGCCTTAAGCTAGAGCGGACTTGCCCTGCGTAGCTTAGTCGTGATTAGATTTGTATAGGTGTGGCGCCTCACGCGATTCCGGCCGCACCATAAGTACGAATGTGCAATATGTGCTATAGGACCGTGGAAAGAAATAATGAATTGATGGAATTTAATCGAGCTGAACATGGACAAGACGAAGATCATGTCCAATGTCCATGTTGTGCCAACTCCAGTAATAATCGGAGGCTCTGCGCTCGGAGTTGTTGACCATTATGTATACCTGGGACAAACAGTCCAGTTAGGTAGGTCCAACTTCGAGAAAGAGATCAATCGTCGAATCCGACTCGGCTGGGCAGCGTTCGGGAAGCTTCGCAGTGTCTTTTCGTCCAAATTACCGCAGTGTCTTAAGTCGAAAGTCTTCGACCAGTGTGTGTTGCCAGTGATGACTTATGGTTCCGAGACGTGGGCGCTTACGATGGGCCTCATAAGAAGGCTCAAGGTCACCCAGAGGGCAATGGAGAGGGCTATGCTCGGGGTTTCTCTGCGTGATAGAATCAGAAATGAGGATATCCGCAGTAGAACTAGGGTCACCGACATAGCCCGAAGAATTGCGAACCTTAAGTGGCAGTGGGCGGGGCACATTGCTCGCAGGACTGATGGCCGATGGGGCAAGAAAGTCCTGGAGTGGCGTCCGCGAACCGGTAGACGAGCTGTCGGTAGGCCTCCAACAAGATGGAGTGACGACCTTGTAAAGGTCGCGGGAACGCGGTGGATGCGAGTGGCACAGGACCGGTCTGAGTGGCGCGCCTTGGGGGAGGCCTATGTCCAGCAGTGGACGTCTATCGGCTGAAATGATGATGATGATGATGATGAATCGAGCTGAGCGAAGGCGTATTTTATCGCTACCCTTTACGCGGCCTTATCGGCACGACCTCACTAAAGAGCATACTTTAGTAAGATACAACTCTACCCTATACATACCTGTGCCTTTTTTCTACTGTAACTGTAAACGTGCCCGTACAACCCGCATGAATGACATCACGCACACTCTAGTATAATTTTCCTACTAAATATTAAACTGTTACTTATTCGTAGAAATTGTAGTAATAACTGCACAGCCTGTACGGTTCCCATGAATTTAAAATTATAAGTTAGTGCTTAAATAATACAAATCACCTTTCCTGTGGTAGATTTCAAAGTACAGTACCTACTGTATTCACAGAGATAACAGATACTATAGAGTACGGTTGATCGTCCATTTGTATGGGAACCAAGCGTGTAACATTTTGCGTCGCTACGATGACGTCACGAGAGTAATTTAGTGATGGGCAACAAAAAATGCGCGACTCCGATTTAACAGCATCGATTGTCAAGCGGCTAAACGATTTAAGATCTTTAGCATTTTTAATCGATTTACATATCGTAAAACATGACAGAAAAATGATAATTCGTTTCCACAGAATAATGCGATGGAGTTATGTCGTTTAACTACAGAGTTCCTATGGCCACCTTCTGGTTCCATAATCAGTTCAGCTCTGTGTCATAATAATTTAGCATTGGCATCCGATTTACCTACACATTCATGCAAAATTTCAGCTGAATCGGTAACGGGGAAGTGGATCAAATTCAACTTGCAAGATTTGATTAGAGACAGACAAACAAACTAATCAAACAAACATCGGAACATGTGAAACTAAATAAAAGCTTGTAATAACAATAGATAAATGAAATACTGATCGTGTAACTCCATTCATAGTAGTAGGTATATTCAAGTATTTCTGATAATACTAGCTGTTCACTTATTGCCACGTTTTATAGCTACATTATAATATGCATTTTTATTATCATTTTTCTGCCTGATTTTAATCGATTAAGAAATCGGCATTGAAATTAGCAGGTGCACATCACTATACAGAATAATGAGAAATCGGCCTGGAACGCGGTTGGTCGACGCCTCGAGAGTTTGGCTTGAGTACTTTTACATTGCTGGTTTTCGATATGCGCAAGTTTGGCGCAACAGATTAAACTCGCAATGGAAAACGAGCATTGGACACAAGGCATTCGCTACTAATTTGGTAAAACTAATAAAGAGCTACAAAATAAATCACAAAAATAACAGATATTTCAAGACAGAAAGTACTTACCGATGATAGGTAACACCCTGATGACCAACTCCACCAACGCTGGTGTTGTTTGTACAGTTAATTACGGCACACTTAGTCATTTTCTTTTTTTGATGTGACGTTGTTCGCGGAAGGCGTTCGGAAGCGAACTGAGGTTAGAAGCGAGCAAAGTGGACATAATGTCTACTTTTTTCCACGAGCGGTAGGTAAACTTTAGCATTCTATCTCGATCTATGTTCTGTGACTGTATTAGTATGAAAACTAACAAGATATTGACTGACAAATTGTTTACTTAATGAAAACATTGTCTACATTCAAACGTAATTTAGGAATCAATTAGCTGTAATATTGTGTAAACATAGTTTCGTTTGTTCTCTTAATGTGTGAAGAGCTTTTATATGTACTCTTTCCTGCGCTGATTAAAAAAGACATGGATGGGTTTGGCAAGAAGGATTGACAGCCGCGGCCGACCGCACCCATCCGTTCTGACCTCGAGCCTCGCAAAGACAATCTGTGCCGCCACAATATTTAGGTCGGTGTACGTCAAAAGTTAGCATCATCCTTCAAATCAAACAAACAGACCGAACACGAACAATAAAGGGCAGCTTTTTACTTTTTCGGACTATTAAGAAATGACAACTTGACAGGTAAGATGCATGGATAGAATAGAAATGAGAATGCCGTCACTTACCCGAGCAAATCAAAGCGTTAGCGCGGTCTGCCGCCTCGAGGCCATTACAACCACCATTTCCAATAACCTGCGAACAATAATGATATGTATAATAGAAGTACCTATGTTTTATAAATAAATGGTCGAGGCTTTCAACAGTCGAAAACCTGGTGTGTCAGAACCTTAAAGCCCGTGTCACAGCGAATGCGGCTCTTCTGCGGCTCGCCTGTATGTATCTGACCCTGACACACCGCCTGCGGGCCGAGTGCTGTGCGGCTGCCGCATTTGGTGTATGTAACCCGGGCTTCAGGGTCTACCTATGGTGATATGATGATGGGTAAATCATTTCAGTCTGACATTAGCATGTCAGTAAGTAAGTTACTTTAGTACTGTCTTATATTAGGTTTTCTTGAGAACGAACGCTACCTACATATTGTACACATGTGAAAATAGAAAGATTAGCTAGTATGTTACCAGTGTAGAGGTTACTCGTGTGTAGTAGTTTACATATTGTTTCGCGTGAATAAAGCACCCATCCTTGTAGGTAGGTACACAAGAAAATACTACTGTAAGTTCTACTGTAGTTACAACACTTGCAAGTGTAGCGACGGCGAAGAGCGATACTGCTGAATAAAGAAATCTCAAGCATACCTACCTACAACAATAAAAGTAAAGCAAACGAAGTGGTCGTTAGGCTCTGTTGAGAATTTTACCCTCGAGTTCGCTTTATTTTCTGCTCAATAAATGGACATTGTTTTCAGGCAATTCAGGGTTTTACTGTTTAAACGTTTCTTACATTTAAAACGTGCAGAGCGTAAATTAAGTTCATTTTAATATTTCCCCGATTATTGAAAATATTAAACTCTGCTCATATTTCCCATTTATTTATGTTTAGCTATGTTAAAAAAACCTATTTCTACTTTGGAGTCCTTATAGAAGTTTACGCGAAAATTCATTTTTAGCTGTTTTCACCGAGCTAAAAGCTTGGTCGCCCGTACTCGTCCAGAAACTTGGCTAAACTACCCCTAAAGGTATATTTGTACATATATAGTAGCATTTGTGTAAATAATGCGGCATCTAATGCGGCAGAGGTTACGCGAATCGCCCCACGCACGCGTGCAATTTGTTTATGGACATCGCTTCCGCATCACTTTCCATTCGAACTAGGCAGGGCTATCACACCACATGGTTATTATTTAGACTCGACCTTCAATGAAATTAACTGGGGATTCATCGGCCATGGGCCTCCACCACGTACGGTTTTTTACTAAAGATATAGCTTATACATATTCTAAAACAGAAAGCATAATTATTTCATCAACACGTTGTGTTCGAGAGGGGTCTGACTGTTTTGTATCTCATTAAGCATTTTACCGCCGAAAGATAGTAGAATTTTACGGCATATATTCAAATAGTCTATATTTACATAATATATAATGTAAATGAATAATGTTGGCATTTAGATCTCGATAGTACCTACAAGACCTGTGGTAGGTAGGTGCTTAATGGAACTATTTAATACATGTGTACCCACACTGCGTTTGCCTTGTCGTGCTCTCCACTCGAGAACGCGTCTATACTCCAACGATTATCCGCAGTTCTCGCAATGTGACTGGCTCACTGCCACTTCAATGAGCTAATCCTTTGGGCTATATCTACAACTCTCGTTATCTGTCTGATCTCCTCATTTCGGATCCCATCTTTCAAAGAAACGCCGAGCATAGCCCTCTCCATTAGCCCTTTTAGCGACTTCTTATTGGTGGACCAATTTCACCATGAGTGTCCACATTTCGGCTCCGTGGGCCATTACGGGTAGATTAATTAACTACCAGACTATACGTACTAGGTAGCAATGGTGTTCATACACTGTTCACTAAATTCTGAGTTCGATATTGCATAAATATGAATATTTAACACATTCCGAATAAATTCAAATGAAAAGTTAATTGAGAGCCCTCGAGCGAAGATTGTTCAATGTTCAACGTAGTTGCGTGAAAACAAAGTTGTAAACCCTGAGACAATACCTATGCATAAGTAATATAAGTATCTCTAGAACCTAATGACTCTGACCTTATCAGTGCTCTACTTCACCATATCGAATGGCAGGACTAGGCTCGAGGGAGCCGATGGACAGCCCTGTGGTGATAAAGATTAGAGGGTGGCTCTGGCCCAGGCGTGGCGGTGGCGAAGCGAAATGTCGCGCCATTTCACCGGCCGGTGACGTCACGGGCCACGCCTGGCATTTCAGCGAGCGACAAAGCCCCACCTTCCATCACCACTGATAACTGGAAAAGCTTTAATAACTTTCAGAGCTCTTTCGGGTTATTCGCGCCGCACGGTCGCTCTGTCTTACCTTGGCATTTAGGAATGATGTTAAAACTGTTACGGCGATAGGTTAGTAAGAATACGAAGCGCTAGTTTAGATTTATACGTAGGTAAGGTACCAAAAGAAGAATCAAGATATAGGTAGAAACTATTCTGTCCACATTTTTAGCGCCTGAAAGTCCGGTCAGTAGTTTTTGAGTTTATCGCGAGGAGATAGACAAACAGATGCGGTTGCGGCTGTGGACTTTATAATAATGTATTGAACACCGTTATTATACTCTGAATATATTTACCTAATTAGAAGTTAAAAGTAGGTGTACGAGTCATCAAAAAAAAGAAGGTAAATTTATAAAACAACATGCTTATTTTAGTAATGAGCAAATAAAATTCCAGGTGCACATGACTTACTCGCCACGTGTTTCGCGAAAAGAAAGTTCAAGGTGATCCCGACATTGGTCCCAGGTCCGGTGAATAATTTAGGGCCGTAATTGAGTCCGAGGCGCGGGAAACCACCAGGTGAGCATGTCGATTGTCGGTACGCCCTACACTACAAGCTGCGATTCCCATACTAATAGCAGCTGTGACACAATTTACTAGTGATACAAGCCAGTATCGATGCTAAACTGTTTCAAACACAGAAATGTGTCGAGAGAGAAGGAAGAAGTGTATGCACCGCACCACACGTGCCTAAAATTAAAAAATGGGCTGAGAACATCATTGCTCGCCGCGAATTCGGTCCTTAGGTACCCGGCCATTTTCCGTGAGCAGTAAAAAAATGTTTTAAGACAAATAAAAATGGAATTCCTAAATTTTTTGAATTTGCATTTATATGTCAGAATACTTTATTTTGTTTCTATCTATCTATATTTTAGGTATTTGGTACACCTAAAGGACATTTAGTGGCAAAAGAGCGCAAGATTAAACGGAACAGCAGGACACATTGCACACCTTTTATTAAATTAATCAAATTCTGATGTTGATTGTTGAAGAATGAGGGCCATGAGAGGGAGTACTTTGCCCAGTACTGGATGTCAAAGCAAAGAAAAATGGGTCATGGAGTCATGGGAGTTGAACCTTAAATCTTAACTAATCCCATGAAGCTAGGTCTGTTCAGGTATATCCCTCAGCATTCCAATACAACACCTTGTGTTGAATTAGGTCCCGTTTGGCACTTAGAAGTTAAACATGTTAAAATAAAAAACAATGGGTTGCACCCCAGGAGTGCCGGCAGAAGTGAAAACTTGCACAGGCATACATTTTCGCCGCGCGGTAGAAAGAGAGGTGGATACTTCCTCCCCTACGCCGCGCCGGCGGTCTACTGGAATGAAAGATGAAATGATGAAAATGAATGTTTCAATTACATTGTAACAGTTTTTCGATCATGTCACGTGTCCGTCTTACGGTCACGTGATCTGTCGCGAGTTTATCATTTTTCCCCCATCACAAACAGTGCACAGCGCCGATAAAGAAGTTTTCACTTCAAAAACTGATTAATTACCTAGGTGGATTCATTCTGTAGTCTGTAATAATTAGCTATCCAGTTAAATTAAGTTTGGTAAGGAAAAATATATGGTTTGTGACAAAGCAATTAACAGGAATTGTATGTAATTATTTTAGTATAAAAGTATGGTAATTTTAATGAACATCGGAATGTGTTATCTTATCATTAACAATGTATGAGCAGAAGTAGAATAAATAACAGGTTACAATGTTAACGTACTACTTACTACATATGTATTAGTCCCTGACAAATTTCATTCCAATCCACTCAGTATTTGGTGCAAGAGTACCAAACATCTGCACACCCACATAAACACTTTCACTGCATAATATTAGTAAGATTTAATTAAATTTGTTTCAACAGCAAAGCAGATCGACCCAGTTTCTTGTCAGGGTCATTTTATTGGACCGCACATGTCGATTGAGCTTTTTGGTGAAGGAAAATTTTGTAAGGAAACCTGCATGCATCTGTGAAGTAATTCAAGGGTGTGTGTGTGTGTGAGTGTGAAGTTTCCAATCTGCACTGGGCCCGCGTGGGGACTATAGCCCAAACCGTCTCGTGATGAGAGGAGGCCTATGCCCAGCAGTGGGCCGTAAAATAGGCGGTAATGGTGAAAAAGCTAATTTTATTTGTTTGCCATACGAATTTTATAACAACAATTAATTTTACCAATTTCTACTGTCCAGATTCTTCTCTTATCATACAATGAAACACTGCTTACTCAATACAGCACAAAAGAAAAATCACCAAAAATCCCTTTTTTCAAGGTGCTTGACCAAACATTTTGAAAACGAGTTAGAACCTTGATGTTTTTTAATTGATTATCATTAGTTACATCTTAACTCCAAATTTCAAAGAAATTGGACCATTACTTGGGAAAATAACTACTTTTCATTTTATTTTCCAAAATAAAAGGATTCCCAGCTTGAAATTAGGAAAAAAATGATATTTTATTATAATACAATAATAACACCTAATAAATCTTCAGAATTCAACAAGGGGCAGTTCCAATATAGGATTGCGGCCAGACCATTTGTGGGTAAAAGCTAGTAGGATATCAGTGGAGATGCAAGAACAACAAAAATTAAGTACTTCTTATTCCACGATATTGCTCAACACAACAGTTTCAATAATTGAAGTAGCACATTAATAATATCTAATAACAAACATTATAACATTTTCCCACTTCATCCATAGTGTATGAACATAAGTTTCAAAGATGAAACTTCTGCTATTTAAGGTTTAACCAGCCTACCGCTGAATCATGCAACAGGTACATTCCGATGTTAAAGTTAATACATATATGGAATCAAATTGCTTCGAAGTGAAAGTATCATGTTCCTGCACCAAAAGTTGACATCATTCAGTAAACTAAATGTATAGTAAAAAAACAGTAATACAATCTAAAATAAATACATACGCTTTGCAAACTTTCACATAATCACAGCAGCCAAATTTCAGGTAAGTACACTGTAATTTCTCGGGAAAATTAACTCTAAAATTGCCGGATTTTAGGAAATAAACGAGTAGGTGATCAAATATATGCTATCAGTTAATTCAGTTATGTCAACGAAAATGGCTACCACAGATTATGATCGCCGTTCTTCAGTGACTCGTTGACAAAATTTGTCAATGTCACATTATGGCTATTCGAGCGTTAAGAAAAAACGCCGAACAAATCCACAATAGTATATCAATGTTGCATCATATAGTCGACGGACTCATCATCGTTAAATACCGCCGCCGCTCATCCTGCCTCTGGATGCCGTCATTTTGGAAAACTTGAAAAACTCATTTGGAGAAAGGAAAATATGTATGATGATGACGTTTCTGTATGGAATGACAGCTCGGCGGCCATATTTAATGATGATGAGTCCGTCAAATTTCTTGATGTATATCCATAGCTTGGATTTTTGGCTGAAGGTTGGTTGGTGTATGGAGTGTGGAATGTGTCTTGGTAAGGAGCGCAATCTTATACGGCGAAACAGTTGAAAACGTGTCCAGCGGATTTGATAAGCAACAAAACAAAACACACTCGCCTCACAACCGTTTTCGCTGCGTTTTCGCCTCAGCAGCGCCATCTGAAGGCGCTACTGCAGACTATCCGCCTAGGTGGCTTGACTGGCGTGACGACCGCAGCGCACCCAATCTACCCGATTTGGTGTCCACTTTTAGAACTATAAAGATTGCGCTCCTTTACTTCAACCCTCCATAGGTTGGTGGTTTGCTGGCTGTCAGTCAGTTATGTCTATCTATGGCTGCGTTCCGAATCGCGCTTAGAGCGCTCATAGCAACTTGCATCCTTTTTACCCGACTGCGCACCGCAAAGGAGGTATGTGTTTACCTGTCTATGTATGTATGTATGTATGTTTGTTCCTTTGTGCCACACTAGAGATCAAACGCGTGGGTCGATTTTAATGAATCATACGTCAATCGATTCGTTTGAATCGTGCGAGTGTCACTGAAGATATGAAATTAATCGAAATTCAAAATGGTGGCCACCAGACGCCATATTGTACAAAAAAAAAAAGTCAACCAACTATCATATGGCATGTGAGGTATCGTTGAATAGGTATTTAAAAATCATTATTAGGTTTCTTTGACCATTTTTCCTCTTAGGACTCGACTTTCAAGAGGAAAAGAGATGCAAGGTGCTGTGAGTGCTCTGAGCGCGTTTCGGAACGCAGCCTATAATATATATTGTACTCTATGGTTATGTTATGGAAGTATCTCAGTATTCTCAGTAGTTTTTGTGAAACTGTGAACAACGCTTCTTCTGGTTTGTCGCTAATTAATTTCATTATTTAAATAATACTATTCAATCTTTGTTTTGGATTTGGTAGCTGATATCATCGTGCTTAGTTTGGTAAGTCTTACCAAATTATTATAGACCAGCTCAATCAAAGCTTTCTCTTAAAACTAATCTAATAGTTACACTGACCAGTTGTTTTAGATATATGGATAGTTCCCTGTACTGGAGGCATACAATCAACTCCTAAAACCAAACTATGAACATTTCAATTGAGAAGAAGCGCTCAGAGTGTCCTGCACTACCCAAGGGTTGGCAAAGAGAGGAGATCCTGCGAAAATCAGGGTTATCTGCAGGCAAAGTTGATGTTTATTATTACAGGTATGTATACCTACTAATAGTATCCAGTCAAAATGAATAATGAATCTGTAATTTGTATAAAAGATCATTATTTGGTTTTTCCATTGCAAGTATGAAAAGTTATGCTAACTTATTGTTTGTATAGTTCCTAGAATATTTTGCCTTTATCTTATTCTTCAGTTCTTTCCATTTAAGATTAGAAGTTTAATACTGATGATAGCTCCATGGGTGTTTCTACAAGTGTTTCAACCAATGCCAGTCCCTGCTGCATTTGTGCAATTGCTAGCAGATTTACATGGACTATTTGTATAGAACTGAACTACTACTACAAAATATCAAATAATGCTGTGAAAAATAAAAACGGACTGATGGTGGTTGAAAATCTTGTAGAATCACTTATATGTAAGTCCGGAACACTGTTTAAGACTATTCATTTATAGGCATATAAAAAAACTACATAGATTAAATATAAGTAGAATATTTTATTTTTGATTTTTGTCATATTTGTATGCTCAAAAGATTTAAACCTGAATTTAGAATTAGATTTAATTAACATTGTAACACTTCATTACTTAATCCTAGATAAACATCCAGCTAACTATCATCTGGCTTGACTCATGGTGACAATGAATTTTCTATAGCCCTACAGGTAAAAAGTTTCGCAGTAAGCCCGAGCTAGTGCGTTATCTGGGTGATAGTATGGACCTATCGTGTTTCGACTTCCAACAGGGTCAGATAAACACAATGCTGCTGTGCAAGGCCAAGAAAGCACGAGCGCAGTTTGATTACAGGTTCCCGTAGACACTTGTACACTTGTGTTGTGGTCATTAGTGCAGTTCTGTGCTTCATGTATGCTATTCACCAGATAGATGCTTTTTGTAATCCAGTGTGGCTTAGATATGAATATATTCGTAAATACTCAGGGTTCATTGATATGGGGCTATATCTTTTTTTATAACTTAGTTTATGCCTAAAGCCGACAAACAAGCTTGATCTTGAACTTGTTTTGTGAAATCGACCCGAGCAAAAGTTTGAAGGATTGGATCATACCAACAGATATTATTGAACCCTGTATTACTATATGTGAACTGATATCCTTGGAGCACTTATTTATTAAATGCCCTGAGCTGCTGTCAGATTTCTCCGTAAAGCTTAGATTTTTGTTTCTAATGTGAGTATTATTTAATTATGTATATTCAGCCTTAAATGCACATGTAGTCACTTAGTTATCATTAGTTTTCACTGTTGCACTGCTATATTATTGTCAGGCTTGTGTAATGACAAACGTAGATCATTAATATTACAATGATCCAATATTGATATTCATAACTATTCAGGTTATGTCGGAATAGTGCCTTGTATTGTCAATATGGGCAATTTGTAGAAGCTTCAACTATCCCAGCTTTCCAAACGGTTCTTTGAAATCGAAATAAATGATAGTCTGTGAGAAAATAAGTGAACAAATCTTCAATTTGGCTTAATTTGATGCCAAACTAAAAGCCACAGTCACATATGTTTTCCTTCTAGATCTACATTTGATTTGATTTTTGAAGCTTGCAAATCTTTTATATTTAACTATTTTTCTGTTAATTTCTCATTTTCAATAGTTATAATCAGATTTTCATCTTGATGTAAATCTAGCATTGCAAATAAAATTCCAAATAGCATAAAATGTGCAGCTTAAAATCTTATTGTAGAAACAACTTCTCACATTTCTTCACAATGCGGCAAAACTATATTTCCTGTTTACCAACAACATGTAACATTTGATTTAATGTAATATTTTTCAAAATTTTGACTTATTTTTTAAGAATTCGGTAGGTAAGTGGTTTTTGATGTTGGTTCAAAATTTATTGTTAAAGAATTTAAACCATTACTCCATCTACGAGAAATACTTTCGCTACTCCTAGCATCAATCTTGGGTTTTGTTAATTCCATCAAATAATCATGTGGCCATGACCCTTTCGCTTTCGTTAGATATTCCGCATGAGTGTTTCTGGCATGCTTTTATTGTGTATTTAACAAACATTTATGTACATATAGATGTTTTCCATCAATGTTTGTCCTAACTCGGTCTTGGTATCTACTGATAATCATGATTCATAGAAATCAGTATTTTTTTTCTCGGATTTTTTTTACTCATTCGATAATGTCTGTAATGATCAATGAGTAACAAAATCAATTTAGTTAAAATCCTTAAAACACCAGAATAGTCTATATGAACGGTTATTTTGAACTTTTTGCTATTTATCTAACACATATACATATACCCTACAGAGGAGTCCGCTCAGACGCGTCGCTGGTGCCGCCGATCCGGCAAACCGCTTCGATCTTCAAGCAGCCGGTCACCGTCTACAAAACTCAGGAGAGCAAGGTGAAGACGGACCTGAAACACGGCACTCAGGAAAAGCCGAAACAACTCTTCTGGGAGAAGAGACTGGAGGTAGTGATAATTTTGTTATTCACACACCCTCTTTGTTATAATTATTCGTCTATTGTGACTTAAACAAAGTATATGCTATCACATATGTATGTATATGGAAGCAGAGACAATATATAATATTAGACTTTCACTCTCCTTACATTATGGCGTACATCGGCAATAGCCAGGAGGCTTCAAATTTTCATACTTCGCCTGTACAGCGCCATCTAGATGTTGCCATGAGTTCAAATTTGTATGCAGGTTACCTAGGCAGCGACATTATTTCGGGCGTAAGCTGATTTGTTTGAAGGTTGTCATTCTAAGTTTACCTTTCTTCTTCTATGATGGTAGCAAACAAGTGGCGACTTCCAGTAAAGTAGACGTAACTCACCTTTTAAGGACCTTAAGATCGCAGTCGGCTATATAATAACTGTTCCAGGGCCTGACTGCATGTGACGCGAATGGAGTCATAGGGACTACATCCCTGCCTAAGTATATCAAACCTCTGGGTCCATACATCTCCGACGCTACCACAATCCAATCGCTCGCCACCGCGCTTCATGTTTCTTCACAGTCTATTACTGGTAAGATTTTCATTGTTTTAGGGTCGCCGTGCCCGTGAATAGATAATCTACTATAGGAAGTCCCGCGCCTCCTCATTTCAAAACGCTTCAATTTATTTATTATTATTTAAAAAGCACCACCAACACTCAACGCATAGTTGATGGCTGTCTCAGCACGCACACTTGCGTTGAGAGTGTTGGTGGTGTTTTTTAATTACTTTGAAGCGTTTTGAAGTGTGGAGGAACGGGACTTCCTATAGTAGATTATTACTAATGCAGTAATGTATGAGCCCCATAGACAGCTTTCGCACGGCGACGGTGCCATGTGAAAGGTGTCTATGTAGCTCATACATTACTGCATTACACGGGCACGGCGACCGTGCCGTGACCGTGTGCATGTGAAAAGAGCCTTAGGACGCATGTTAGTGAGGGAAGGCAGAGGACTAGCCAGAATGTAAGGTTTTGAAGGAGGCAGTGGCGGCGCGTGAAATTTTTCGTAGGTAAAGCCGGAGCAAAAAATTACATTATTACCTATCACCATTTTTTTCGTATATGACTTCGTTTTGTTTTATTTTTGGCAAACAATATGCCACTATTACCTTTACAGGACTGCACTGCAATACGATACGAACAAATAATGACTTCCAAACGAAAATAAAACCAAATAGTTCCAATCAAGAACAAAAAACTAATTTAAATCTTAACAATACGGTGCCTATACGCACCTAAAGTAATAGGTTCATTTTAAACTTAGTACATTTCTTAATTGAAAAGCTTTAACCAGCTAAACCTTTCCCAAATAAACCACGTTTCAGTTCAGATCGACTAGTACTTACCTATTTACAAAAACCAAGCGATTCCAAAATTTCCAAAACAAAACTAACCTTTAAAAATATTAGACAGAAACGCTTCCGACTTTACATGACACATTATTACTCGTACACCATTTAATTGAATTTCACTTTCACGCTTATTTAAATGTCGAACTTGCCTATAACTTGTGCACAAATTCTATTTACACAACTTAAAACACTCACGAATCACAACAAAACAATCAAATCATCAGCTGTTTGCCCCGCGCCACAGATTCGGCCACAGCGCACGATAGACCGGTTGCGTTCCGAATCGCGCTCACAGTGCCCGCGGTACCTTGCATCCTTTTTCCTCTTAAGAGTCGACTTTCAAGAGGAAAAAGAATGCAAGATGTTATCAGCGTCATGAGCGCAATTCGGAACGTGGCTACTGCTTGAATAATAACAAATCGTGTCATTTAAAAAAGAACCGTAATACGCTGCAATAATGGTCAAAATTAAACGATCAGTGGTCTACGGCAACCCGGGTTATAGCTCAGGTGATTTTTGCAAACGCACACATTGGAATATTTTCAATGTTGGCGTGCATGATTTCAATACGCATTAGCGTTTGTTTCAAGCGTGTGTGCGCGAGGACAACTCGGTTTGCTTCCGATGCACCACGAAGTTCTTCGCGCGCATTTGATAGTGTGTAATTATGTGAAGTAAAGTAGTTATAGGTTGAATAAATGTTACGTAGCGTTTTGTTAGTGCGTTGCGTTAGAAGTATAAAGGGTTATTATTGAGATGCGTTTTGGTAGTGCTAGAATATTTTCTGTAGGTAAACCCGAGAGGAATCCGAATGTATGGACGCTCCGCCACTGGAAGGAGGTCTATGTTGCAAGACAATTGAAAGTCGATGGTGGTAAAATAATGAAAAAAATGTTAAGTAAAATATACATATCTGGTGTCAGTTACCTTTTACCACCAAGGGCACAATACGACCTATTAAAGAAAAGGGGGCGCCATAGTGAATTTAAAAATGCTCATTTTTAAATATGCTCCTTGGTTGGAGCCGTTGGAGGTTATCATAAGGTTGGGAGAGATTTTTTAAGAAGATGTTTTCCTACTTTTTTTAAAGTGGTCCAATCATGCAGGTAGCTGGCCGTGGGTTGCCGACCCCTGATTTAGAGTAATTTATTAGATTGAACCCTGTAATTTATTTATTTATTTACTATACTTCAAAGATATAGTATACCAGCTTCAGCTCGCGACTTCGTCCGCGTCGAATTCGATAACGCCTTCGCGGGAGCTATGCGTTTTTCCGGAATAAAAAGTAGCCTATGAACTTTCCCGGGATTCCAACTGTCTCCATACCAAAATTCATCTAAATCGGTCCAGCAGTTTAAGCGTGAAGATGTAACAGACAGAGTTACTTTCGCATTTATAATATTAGTATGGATATGGATTTTGGATTCCTTTACTCCTTGAAGATAAACAAACTACTTAAACATATTTTGACATGATAACGTCTTATAAATAGTTCCCCTTGTTTACGCATTTTTTTTTTTGGCAGATTTCGATTTTGCATAATCTGTATAGGCATAATAGTGTTTACGCCGAAACTAATCTCGCATAACGATTTTTCGTCGTATTCTATTATGCATAATCTTATTACGCCGAATACTATTCACGCATAATTTTCGAATTCCGATTATTATTTAGGCAGAAAATTACTTTCGCCGAAATTTGTTACGCCGAAAGCTACTTACGCATACCTTTATTTTCGCCGATTTAATTAAATGAGTATCCTGTATCACATCGATGATTATCTAAATAGGGAGAGGGGGGATTTTTACTAAATGATAATGTCGTTTACTTATATAAAAAATAACCTAACCTAACCTATGCGAGTCGACTTTGCTCCAAACTTTGGTGTTACCGCACACCGTGAACTGCCGAACTCTATCTAATAAGGATAAGTATGTTGAACAAGCTAAAATCGTTTAAATGACATACATTTTCGGACTTCCAGTTTTTGGACTAGCAATTTTATATGAACTTTGGCGCTCCCTACATTAATTGTTGTTTCGGACATAAATTCGGACAATATTTCGGCCTAACAAAATTCTGCTAAATTACTAGTATGCCAAACAATATTATGCATAGTCAAATTCTGCCAAGTCAACATTATGCCAACACAATATTCGGGTAAACACCCATTCGGCCAATTAAGAATTATGCTTAATAAAAATTCGGCAAAGTTAAGATTC
This sequence comes from Aethes cnicana, assembly GCA_963971205.1. Lineage (NCBI taxonomy): Eukaryota > Metazoa > Arthropoda > Insecta > Lepidoptera > Tortricidae > Aethes > Aethes cnicana. The sequence continues at coordinate 5,562,052 of OZ020286.1, forward strand.
GGCGTAAATAAATTATGCGAAGCCTGTTATGCGTAAACAGTTTCGGACAAAAAGAATTATGCCAAATTATGGCGACAGAACTGTCAATAAACGCTTACCATATATATATTGAGTAACGTGCCTGCAGCTATCCGACATGAAAAGAATAAGAATAAATTCAAAAGATTATTAAAAAAACACTACTTTGATATTATATAAAAACTTATCCTAATATTAATATTAGTATATAACCTAGTAATTAATGGCTAAGATATTAATGTATAATTGATTAATATTCGTGATCCCGCAGTCAAACTGTACTCCAGTTTTGTGGGACTATTTTTATTCATTCGATTGTATTTGTTCTCAATAAATAAATAAATAAATAATAATAAATAAATAGATGGTACCCCTTATAAATCGACGAACGCCGGCTGCGCGCACGAAAAAACATGAACCCATTGTAACGTTCCGCCTGAGCCGAGCGCGCAAGCGAGAGCGTGGAACAAGCGATAGCGAGACATGATCGGCCTAAGCGTGACGTTATCACGTAAAATGATCGTTCATAAACCGACATTACAGACAACCAATTTTTTTAATAATAAATATAACCCTGTAACCTTCCACAGGTCAAACCGGTTCAAAGCAGTCTATACTAGAAAACCCTGGTGTGTTTCTCAACCCGGAGCAGCCGCTGATCGCGGCTGTCACCATCAGTAAGGAGGACGTCCGCAAGCAAGAGGAGCG
>OZ020286.1:5562977-5602902 GCA_963971205.1 Aethes cnicana
GGCTCAGGCGGAACGTTACAATGGGTTCATGTTTTTTCGTGCGCGCAGCCGGCGTTCGTCGATTTATAAGGGGTACCATCTATTTGGCATAATTCTTTTTGTCCGAAACTGTTTACGCATAACAGGCTTCGCATAATTTATTTACGCCGAATCTTGACTTTGCCGAATTTTTATTAAGCATAAGTCTTAATTGGCCGAATGGGTGTTTACCCGAATATTGTGTTGGCATAATGTTGACTTGGCAGAATTTTACTATGCATAATATTGTTTGGCATACTAGTAATTTAGCAGAATTTTGATAGGCCGAAATATTGACCGAATTTATGTCCGAAACAACAATTAATGTACGAGTAGGGAGCGCCAAAGTTCATATAAAATTGCTAGTCCAAAAACTGGAAGTCCGAAAATGTATGTCACTTAAACGATTTTAGCTAAGTATAAAATTTTGTATGATATGATTTGTTCAACATACTTATCCTTATTAGATAGAGTTCGGCAGTTCACGGTGTGCGGTAACACCAAAGTTTGGAGCAAAGTCGACTCGCATAGGTTAGGTTAGGTTATTTTTTATATAAGTAAACGACATTATCATTTAGTAAAAATCCCCCCTCTCCCTATTTAGATAATCATCGATGTGATACAGGATACTCATTTAATTAAATCGGCGAAAATAAAGGTATGCGTAAGTAGCTTTCGGCGAAAGTAATTTTCTGCCTAAATAATAATCGGAATTCGAAAATTATGCGTGAATAGTATTCGGCGTAATAAGATTATGCATAATAGAATACGACGAAAAATCGTTATGCGAGATTAGTTTCGGCGTAAACACTATTATGCCTATACAGATTATGCAAAATCGAAATCTGCCAAAAAAAAAATGCGTAAACAAGGGGAACTATTTATAAGACGTTATCATGTCAAAATATGTTTAAGTAGTTTGTATATCTTCAAGGAGTAAAGGAATCCAAAATCCATATCCATACTAATATTATAAATGCGAAAGTAACTCTGTCTGTTACCTCTTTACGCTTAAACTGCTGGACCGATTTAGATGAATTTTGGTATGGAGACAGTTGGAATCCCGGGAAAGTTCATAGGCTACTTTTTATTCCGGAAAAACGCATAGCTCCCGCGAAGGCGTTATCGAATTCGACGCGGACGAAGTCGCGAGCTGAAGCTGGTATACTATATCTTTGAAGTATAGTAAATAAATAAATAAATTACAGGGTTCAATCTAATAAATTACTCTAAATCAGGGGTCGGCAACCCACGGCCAGCTACCTGCATGATTGGACCACTTTAAAAAAAGTAGGAAAACATCTTCTTAAAAAATCTCTCCCAACCTTATGATAACCTCCAACGGCTCCAACCAAGGAGCATATTTAAAAATGAGCATTTTTAAATTCACTATGGCGCCCCCTTTTCTTTAATAGGTCGTATTGTGCCCTTGGTGGTAAAAGGTAACTGACACCAGATATGTATATTTTACTTAACATTTTTTTCATTATTTTACCAACATCGACTTTCAATTGTCTTGCAACATAGACCTCCTTCAAAACCTTACATTCTGGCTAGTCCTCTGCCTTCCCTCACTAACATGCGTCCTAAAGCTCTTTTCACATGCACACGGTCACGGCACGGTCGCCGTGCCCGTGTAATGCAGTAATGTATGAGCTACATAGACACCTTTCACATGGCACCGTCGCCGTGCGAAAGCTGTCTATGGGGCTCATACATTACTGCATTAGTAATAATCTACTATAGGAAGTCCCGTTCCTCCACACTTCAAAACGCTTCAAAGTAATTAAAAAACACCACCAACACTCTCAACGCAAGTGTGCGTGCTGAGACAGCCATCAACTATGCGTTGAGTGTTGGTGGTGCTTTTTAAATAATAATAAATAAATTGAAGCGTTTTGAAATGAGGAGGACTTCCTATAGTAGATTATCTATTCACGGGCACGGCGACCCTAAAACAATGAAAATCTTACCAGTAATAGACTGTGAAGAAACATGAAGCGCGGTGGCGAGCGATTGGATTGTGGTAGCGTCGGAGATGTATGGACCCAGAGGTTTGATATACTTAGGCAGGGATGTAGTCCCTATGACTCCATTCGCGTCACATGCAGTCAGGCCCTGGAACAGTTATTATATAGCCGACTGCGATCTTAAGGTCCTTAAAAGGTGAGTTGCGTCTACTTTACTGGAAGTCGCCACTTGTTTGCTACCATCATAGAAGAAGAAAGGTAAACTTAGAATGACAACCTTCAAACAAATCAGCTTACGCCCGAAATAATGTCGCTGCCTAGGTAACCTGCATACAAATTTGAACTCATGGCAACATCTAGATGGCGCTGTACAGGCGAAGTATGAAAATTTGAAGCCTCCTGGCTATTGCCGATGTACGCCATAATGTAAGGAGAGTGAAAGTCTAATATTATATATTGTCTCTGCTTCCATATACATACATATGTGAATGTGATAGCATATACTTTGTTTAAGTCACAATAGACGAATAATTATAACAAAGAGGGTGTGTGAATAACAAAATTATCACTACCTCCAGTCTCTTCTCCCAGAAGAGTTGTTTCGGCTTTTCCTGAGTGCCGTGTTTCAGGTCCGTCTTCACCTTGCTCTCCTGAGTTTTGTAGACGGTGACCGGCTGCTTGAAGATCGAAGCGGTTTGCCGGATCGGCGGCACCAGCGACGCGTCTGAGCGGACTCCTCTGTAGGGTATATGTATATGTGTTAGATAAATAGCAAAAAGTTCAAAATAACCGTTCATATAGACTATTCTGGTGTTTTAAGGATTTTAACTAAATTGATTTTGTTACTCATTGATCATTACAGACATTATCGAATGAGTAAAAAAAATCAGAGAAAAAAAATACTGATTTCTATGAATCATGATTATCAGTAGATACCAAGACCGAGTTAGGACAAACATTGATGGAAAACATCTATATGTACATAAATGTTTGTTAAATACACAATAAAAGCATGCCAGAAACACTCATGCGGAATATCTAACGAAAGCGAAAGGGTCATGGCCACATGATTATTTGATGGAATTAACAAAACCCAAGATTGATGCTAGGAGTAGCGAAAGTATTTCTCGTACATGGAGTAATGGTTTAAATTCTTTAACAATAAATTTTGAACCAACATCAAAAACCACTTACCTACCGAATTCTTAAAAAATAAGTCAAAATTTTGAAAAATATTACATTAAATCAAATGTTACATGTTGTTGGTAAACAGAAAATATAGTTTTGCCGCATTGTGAAGAAATGTGAGAAGTTGTTTCTACAATAAGATTTTAAGCTGCACATTTTATGCTATTTGGAATTTTATTTGCAATGCTAGATTTACATCAAGATGAAAATCTGATTATAACTATTGAAAATTTTTAAATAAAAAATAAAAACCGCCTTCAAACTCCGACAGACTGCGAAGTCAATGTCAAGTTCACAATATGATTATCATTTCTTTGAGTCGGTTCACTTGACACCGACTTCGCAGTCTGTCGGAGTTTGAAGGCGGTTTTTATTTTTTATTTAAAAATTTTTTTTCGGCTACAGTTTCCAAACATTACTATAGAAGTACATAAGTAACTCTGAAGTCCTCGAAATTGACACCAAAATCATCTACGTGCTAGCAAATTTCGAGGAGTTCCCTCATTTTCTCATGGATCCCATCATCAGAACTGAACCAAATTAATATGGGACCAACTTGGAAGTACCACCTTTCGAACAAAAAAAGAATCATCGAAATCGGTTCATGTTTACTATTTATTTTTGGTGAACATACATAAAAAAAAATAAAAAAAAAAAAAAAAAGATTCCGACGAATTGAGAACCTCCTCCTTTTTTTGAAGTCGGTTAAAAATGAGAAATTAACAGAAAAATAGTTAAATATAAAAGATTTGCAAGCTTCAAAAATCAAATCAAATGTAGATCTAGAAGGAAAACATATGTGACTGTGGCTTTTAGTTTGGCATCAAATTAAGCCAAATTGAAGATTTGTTCACTTATTTTCTCACAGACTATCATTTATTTCGATTTCAAAGAACCGTTTGGAAAGCTGGGATAGTTGAAGCTTCTACAAATTGCCCATATTGACAATACAAGGCACTATTCCGACATAACCTGAATAGTTATGAATATCAATATTGGATCATTGTAATATTAATGATCTACGTTTGTCATTACACAAGCCTGACAATAATATAGCAGTGCAACAGTGAAAACTAATGATAACTAAGTGACTACATGTGCATTTAAGGCTGAATATACATAATTAAATAATACTCACATTAGAAACAAAAATCTAAGCTTTACGGAGAAATCTGACAGCAGCTCAGGGCATTTAATAAATAAGTGCTCCAAGGATATCAGTTCACATATAGTAATACAGGGTTCAATAATATCTGTTGGTATGATCCAATCCTTCAAACTTTTGCTTTAAGGGTCCATTTCACAAAACAAGTTCAAGATCAAGCTTGTTTGTCGGCTTTAGGCATAAACTAAGTTATAAAAAAGATATAGCCCCATATCAATGAACCCTGAGTATTTACGAATATATTCATATCTAAGCCACACTGGATTACAAAAAGCATCTATCTGGTGAATAGCATACATGAAGCACAGAACTGCACTAATGACCACAACACAAGTGTACAAGTGTCTACGGGAACCTGTAATCAAACTGCGCTCGTGCTTTCTTGGCCTTGCACAGCAGCATTGTGTTTATCTGACCCTGTTGGAAGTCGAAACACGACAGGTCCATACTATCACCCAGATAACGCACTAGCTCGGGCTTACTGCGAAACTTTTTACCTGTAGGGCTATAGAAAATTCATTGTCACCATGAGTCAAGCCAGATGATAGTTAGCTGGATGTTTATCTAGGATTAAGTAATGAAGTGTTACAATGTTAATTAAATCTAATTCTAAATTCAGGTTTAAATCTTTTGAGCATACAAATATGACAAAAATCAAAAGTAAAATATTCTACTTATATTTAATCTATGTAGTTTTTTTATATGCCTATAAATGAATAGTCTTAAACAGTGTTCCGGACTTACATATAAGTGATTCTACAAGATTTTCAACCACCATCAGTCCGTTTTTATTTTTCACAGCATTACTTGATATTTTGTAGTAGTAGTTCAGTTCTATACAAATAGTCCATGTAAATCTGCTAGCAATTGCACAAATGCAGCAGGGACTGGCATTGGTTGAAACACTTGTAGAAACACCCATGGAGCTATCATCAGTATTAAACTTCTAATCTTAAATGGAAAGAACTGAAGAATAAGATAAAGGCAAAATATTCTAGGAACTATACAAACAATAAGTTAGCATAACTTTTCATACTTGCAATGGATAAACCAAATAATGATCTTTTATACAAATTACAGATTCATTATTCATTTTGACTGGATACTATTAGTAGGTATACATACCTGTAATAATAAACATCAACTTTGCCTGCAGATAACCCTGATTTTCGCAGGATCTCCTCTCTTTGCCAACCCTTGGGTAGTGCAGGACACTCTGAGCGCTTCTTCTCAATTGAAATGTTCATAGTTTGGTTTTAGGAGTTGATTGTATGCCTCCAGTACAGGGAACTATCCATATATCTAAAACAACTGGTCAGTGTAACTATTAGATTAGTTTTAAGAGAAAGCTTTGATTGAGCTGGTCTATAATAATTTGGTAAGACTTACCAAACTAAGCACGATGATATCAGCTACCAAATCCAAAACAAAGATTGAATAGTATTATTTAAATAATGAAATTAGCGACAAACCAGAAGAAGCGTTGTTCACAGTTTCACAAAAACTACTGAGAATACTGAGATACTTCCATAACATAACCATAGAGTACAATATATATTAAAAGCTGCGTTCCGAAACGCGCTCAGAGCACTCACAGCACCTTGCATCTCTTTTCCTCTTGAAAGTCGAGTCCTAAGAGGAAAAATGGTCAAAGAAACCTAATAATGATTTTTAAATACCTATTCAACGATACCTCACATGCCATAGTTGGTTGACTTTTTTTTTTTATTTTGTACAATATGGCGTCTGGTGGCCGCTATTTTGAATTTTGATTAATTTCATATCTTCAGTGACACTCGCGCGATTCAGACGAATCGATTGACGTATGATTCATTAAAATCGACCCACGCGTTTGATCTCTAGAGTGGCACAAAGGAACAAACATACATACATACATAGACAGGTAAACACATAACCCTCCTTTGCGGTGCGCAGTCGGGTAAAAAGGATGCAAGTTGCTATGAGCGCTCTAAGCGCGATTCGGAACGCAGCCATAGATAGACATAACTGACTGACAGCCAGCAAACCACCAAGCTATGGAGGAGTATGGAGGGTTGAAGTAAAGGAGCGCAAAGCGCAATCTTTATAGTTCTAAAAGTGGACACCAAATCGGGTAGATTGGGTGCGCTGCGGTCGTCACGCCAGTCAAGCCACCTAGGCGGATAGTCTGCAGTAGCGCCTTCAGATGGCGCTGCTGAGGCGAAAACGCAGCGAAAACGGTTGTGAGGCGAGTGTGTTTTGTTTTGTTGCTTATCAAATCCGCTGGACACGTTTTCAACTGTTTCGCCGTATAAGATTGCGCTCCTTACCAAGACACATTCCACACTCCATACACCAACCAACCTTCAGCCAAAAATCCAAGCCAAATCTATGGATATACATCAAGAAATTTGACGGACTCATCATCATTAAATATGGCCGCCGAGCTGTCATTCCAAGGTCATTCCATACAGAAACGTCATCATCATACATATTTTCCTTTCTCCAAATGAGTTTTTCACGTTTTTCAAGTTTTCCAAAATGACGGCAGCCAGAGGCAGGATGAGCGGCGGCGGTATTTAACGATGATGAGTCCGTCGACTATATGATGCAACATTGATATTACTATTGTGGATTTGTTCGGCGTTTTTTCTTAACGCTCGAATAGTCATAATGTGACATTGACAAGTTTTGTCAACGAGTCACTGAAGAACGGCGATCATAATCTGTGGTAGCCATTTTCGTTGACATAACTGATAGCATATATTTGATCACCTACTCGTTTATTTCCTAAAATCCGGCAATTTTAGAGTTAATTTTCCCGAGAAATTACAGTGTACTTACCTGAAATTTGGCTGCTGTGATTATGTGAAAGTTTGCAAAGCGTATGTATTTATTTTAGATTGTATTACTGTTTTTTTACTATACATTTAGTTTACTGAATGATGTCAACTTTTGGTGCAGAGGAACATGATACTTTCACTTCGAAGCAATTTGATTCCATATATGTATTAACTTTAACATCGGAATGTACCTGTTGCATGATTCAGCGGTAGGCTGGTTAAACCTTAAATACCAGAAGTTTCATCTTTGAAACTTATGTTCATACACTATGGATGAAGTGGGAAAATGTTATAATGTTTGTTATTAGATATTATTAATGTGCTACTTCAATTATTGAAACTGTTGTGTTGAGCAATATCGTGGAATAAGAAGTACTTAATTTTTGTTGTTCTTGCATCTCCACTGATATCCTACTAGCTTTTACCCACAAATGGTCTGGCCGCAATCCTATATTGGAACTGCCCCTTGTTGAATTCTGAAGATTTATTAGGTGTTATTATTGTATTATAATAAAATATCATTTTTTTCCTAATTTCAAGCTGGGAATCATTTTATTTTGGAAAATAAAATGAAAAGTAGTTATTGTCCCAAGTAATGGTCCAATTTCTTTGAAATTTGGAGTTAAGATGTAACTAATGATAATCAATTAAAAAACATCAAGGTTCTAACTCGTTTTCAAAATGTTTGGTCAAGCATCTTGAAAAAAGGGATTTTTGGTGATTTTTCTTTTGTGCTGTATTGAGTAAGCATTGTTTCATTGTATGATAAGAGAAGAATCTGGACAGTAGAAATTGGTAAAATTAATTGTTGTTATAAAATTCGTATGGCAAACAAATAAAATTAGCTTTTTCACCATTACAGCCTATTTTACGGCCCACTGCTGGGCATAGGCCTCCTCTCATCACGAGACGGTTTGGGCTATAGTCCCCACGCGGGCCCAGTGCAGATTGGAAACTTCACACTCACACACACACACCCTTGAATTACTTCACAGATGCATGCAGGTTTCCTTACAAAATTTTCCTTCACCAAAAAGCTCAATCGACATGTGCGGTCCAATAAAATGACCCTGACAAGAAACTGGGTCGATCTGCTTTGCTGTTGAAACAAATTTAATTAAATCTTACTAATATTATGCAGTGAAAGTGTTTATGTGGGTGTGCAGATGTTTGGTACTCTTGCACCAAATACTGAGTAGATTGGAATGAAATTTGTCAGGGACTAATACATATGTAGTAAGTAGTACGTTAACATTGTAACCTGTTATTTATTCTACTTCTGCTCATACATTGTTAATGATAAGATAACACATTCCGATGTTCATTAAAATTACCATACTTTTATACTAAAATAATTACATACAATTCCTGTTAATTGCTTTGTCACAAACCATATATTTTTCCTTACCAAACTTAATTTAACTGGATAGCTAATTATTACAGACTACAGAATGAATCCACCTAGGTAATTAATCAGTTTTTGAAGTGAAAACTTCTTTATCGGCGCTGTGCACTGTTTGTGATGGGGGAAAAATGATAAACTCGCGACAGATCACGTGACCGTAAGACGGACACGTGACATGATCGAAAAACTGTTACAATGTAATTGAAACATTCATTTTCATCATTTCATCTTTCATTCCAGTAGACCGCCGGCGCGGCGTAGGGGAGGAAGTATCCACCTCTCTTTCTACCGCGCGGCGAAAATGTATGCCTGTGCAAGTTTTCACTTCTGCCGGCACTCCTGGGGTGCAACCCATTGTTTTTTATTTTAACATGTTTAACTTCTAAGTGCCAAACGGGACCTAATTCAACACAAGGTGTTGTATTGGAATGCTGAGGGATATACCTGAACAGACCTAGCTTCATGGGATTAGTTAAGATTTAAGGTTCAACTCCCATGACTCCATGACCCATTTTTCTTTGCTTTGACATCCAGTACTGGGCAAAGTACTCCCTCTCATGGCCCTCATTCTTCAACAATCAACATCAGAATTTGATTGATTTAATAAAAGGTGTGCAATGTGTCCTGCTGTTCCGTTTAATCTTGCGCTCTTTTGCCACTAAATGTCCTTTAGGTGTACCAAATACCTAAAATATAGATAGATAGAAACAAAATAAAGTATTCTGACATATAAATGCAAATTCAAAAAATTTAGGAATTCCATTTTTATTTGTCTTAAAACATTTTTTTACTGCTCACGGAAAATGGCCGGGTACCTAAGGACCGAATTCGCGGCGAGCAATGATGTTCTCAGCCCATTTTTTAATTTTAGGCACGTGTGGTGCGGTGCATACACTTCTTCCTTCTCTCTCGACACATTTCTGTGTTTGAAACAGTTTAGCATCGATACTGGCTTGTATCACTAGTAAATTGTGTCACAGCTGCTATTAGTATGGGAATCGCAGCTTGTAGTGTAGGGCGTACCGACAATCGACATGCTCACCTGGTGGTTTCCCGCGCCTCGGACTCAATTACGGCCCTAAATTATTCACCGGACCTGGGACCAATGTCGGGATCACCTTGAACTTTCTTTTCGCGAAACACGTGGCGAGTAAGTCATGTGCACCTGGAATTTTATTTGCTCATTACTAAAATAAGCATGTTGTTTTATAAATTTACCTTCTTTTTTTTGATGACTCGTACACCTACTTTTAACTTCTAATTAGGTAAATATATTCAGAGTATAATAACGGTGTTCAATACATTATTATAAAGTCCACAGCCGCAACCGCATCTGTTTGTCTATCTCCTCGCGATAAACTCAAAAACTACTGACCGGACTTTCAGGCGCTAAAAATGTGGACAGAATAGTTTCTACCTATATCTTGATTCTTCTTTTGGTACCTTACCTACGTATAAATCTAAACTAGCGCTTCGTATTCTTACTAACCTATCGCCGTAACAGTTTTAACATCATGTGATGAAGTCTGGAACACTTAAGCTATTGTGACGTCATCATACGCGGCAACAAAATACAGTGCACAATTTCAACGCTCTCGATAGTTACTGGCTGGTCTAGCGGTTAAGGACGCGGCAACATAGTGAGCACGTTCCGGTGGCGCTGGTTCGAACCTCAATCTCGCCATATGCAACTTTTTCCATGTTTTAATATTGGTTCTCGTCAACGTAAATAAAACTTTAAATATCGCAGTACCTCGGGGGGGCGGGGGACTTCGTTAAAATCTTAACGGTGGGCAGACGTGTGTGTATCGTGTTACAAGATGTACCCACAATAAGTGAATTGTTGGAAATCGAAATTATCGAAACGAAATACGGTATTGGAGAAATTCATTTTGTGTGTGCCATTATTAGGATCAAAGGGGTAAGTGGTAGCATTAAGATAAAGTAGGGTTCAAGATGTAAATTCATTGAAGTGTACCCGGTAGTTATACTTTCCTTTGTTTATTTGTAGCTTCGAGAAACGCCCTTTGGATTCTGGTCATTTACATAACTACTAGTTGGTAATTACCACTGCAACGAAGACGCTAGCCGGTGTCTATCTGGACTAGAAGGGTTCCCTGGCTTTGAATAGTTAAAAACCCTCTTGGCGCTCAACAACTTAGTTTTAATATTATTAGCGTTAAGTACCATTTAAGAAACTAGTTACTAAGTATCGTTAATCTCTTGTTCTTATCATATTATAGTTTATTACTCTGCTCATACCTAGTCTTAAATCATTTTACACCCCGAGAACCCATAACAAATAGCGCCCAACGTTAAAAACTGATGTTGGGTAGGGGTAACGGACATAATAATAGGTAGTGAGTATTGACTCAGACGTTACTAATTTCATATTTTACATGTGTACCTTTGGAATTGTTTTAAGTAGGTAATAAATTACAAAGCTAGATTTTTTGGTTTTTATGGAGTTTTAGTTATAATTTGATTCTCAGAATTTCTTTACTCTTAGTACTTGTTAGTTTTACATAAGCTAGTGGGTTTTATTTAGCATTACTACGGGTTACAATTTTTGTATCTACCTACTTTTTTTTGTTTTTTTTTTCTCTTTTTGTTTGCATTCATAATCAGACATAATTTTGGCTAAAGTAGGTAAATACTCAATAAAATAAAATGGATGTAAATTTTTTGCTTAAAGATGAATTAGAATATGAACTGGAATGTCGTGGAACAACTTTAAGATCAACTGTCCCGGTAATGAAAAAGGTGTTACGAGAACTAATATTAAGTGAACATTCAGAGGGATTGCCGAAGGAGAGGAGGGCTCCGTGCCTGGGCTCTCGGGGCGGAGATTTTGAGCTGGAAATTTGTATCGCGAAATTAAATGTGTTAGCAAATTACATATCGGAAATAGTAGGGAAACCTGATAAACCACTATTTAAACGTTTAGTTTCCAGGCTTTATCATGTTGAGAACCGGTTGAACCTATTTCGGTCTAATTCTGATGACCAAGGTATTCGCATTGAGGCATTGAAGCAACAATGCCAGATATTGTTGGAAAAATTAGAAAAGCAGGATGACGTAATAGAGCAGGAAAATTTGACTACCGAAGATAAGGAAGTTTTACAACAGACTTTAGGTGATTTAGGAGTTAGATTGATCCAGAAGCTAGAAATAAAGCCAGACAATTCAAGTGAGTCCAATCGTGGACAAACAGCTAGTATGGTAAATAAAGTACATGCTAATAAAAGTGTGAGCTTCGTGTCAGGGCAATGGGATGAAGGTAGAGTAAATAGGCCTTTGTTAACCCGATCGTCCACGATCGATGAAGACATTCCAAAACGTAAGCTAGTACCGATTTATCAATGGGGTCTCAAATTCACAGGAACTAGTGAAATGAGTATAAATGCCTTTCTAGAAAGGATAGATGAGCTAAAAGATGCTAGGAATGCATCAGAGGCAGACCTTTTCAGGTACGCAATTGATTTTTTCGAAGGTGACGCATTAATATGGTATAGGGCAAACAAAGAGTACGCGGAAAATTGGGCCGAGCTGGTGATTTTATTGAGAAGGGCATTTCAAAAACCTTTCTACCAAGAGGAGCTGTTAGCAGAGATTAAGGCGCGAACGCAAGGCACAAATGAGTCAGTCCTAATTTATATATCTATTATGCAAAATATGTTCAAGAGATTACCGAACAGAATAACTGAGAGTGAGAAAATTCAAATCCTACTGAAAAACCTGCAACCATATTACCAGAGAGCGATTTGTAGGGATGAATTTTATTCCATTTCTGATATGATCAATGTATTGAGGATCATCGAGCGAACGAAAATAACTTGTGACAACTTTCAGGAGCCCAAAATTAGTAAGGCTATACTTGAACCTGATTTAGCTTATAAAACAGGAGCACGACCAATTTCGGCGGAAAATATAGAGATAGGAGAGGCAATGGGTGTAAGCGCACCAGCGACATCAGTTAGGAGATGCTGGAATTGCCGGGAAAGTGGTCACACTTTCAAGGATTGCAGCATGCCGAAACAGCGTTTGTTCTGCTATAAGTGCGGCCGCTTTGGAGTGACGACAAAAGACTGTGTATGTGCGGGAAACGCACAGGGGAGAAGCTCACAATCTGCCAATTAGACTTCTCCCAAAAACAAGATAGTATGGAGTGGCAGGATTGGTTAGAGGTAATAAGGAAATACTTTTCACATAATGATGGGGAGATATGTCCCGTTGTGGTTAAAAAAGATTATGATAACCGATCTTATCTGACATTAAATATTTTAGGTAACGATTTTGTAGGATTATTAGACTCCGGAGCCAATCGTTCAGTTATGAGCTCCACATTTTCGGAAATTTTAGAGTCCATTGGGCTGAAGGGAGCAAAGATAAAACCTAGCAAGGTTTTAACTGCGGATGGAGCGATGCACAATATAACGGAAGTCATCGACATTCCTGTGACATTGGACACCCAGTTTAAAGTCATTCCAGTAATGGTTATGCCAAAGTTGAGTCAAGAATTAATTCTAGGTAAAGACTTCTTTGACGAATTTGGCATATCATTGACATTCAAAAATGACGGTGATAGTAAGATACGCATTGACAATTTATCCACGAAACAACCAGTCATCATGACAAGGGACGATCTAACTGAGGATCAAAATGACCAGCTATCAAGTTTAGTGGATAGACTGAGGAACAGTATAGGTCACGGCTTGGGTAGGACACATATACTAAGTCATAACATAGATACAAACGACAACAAGCCGATACACCAAAAACAGTACAATTTCTCGCCAGCAATTAAAGCCGATATTGAGAAAGAACTAGAAAAGATGCTGCAAGAGGATGTGGTGGAGCCATCATATAGTTCTTGGTGTTCTCCGGTGTTGATAGTGAAGAAACCTAATGGAGACAACCGGTTGTGTCTTGACAGCCGGCAACTCAACAGAGTGACCAAAAGAGATACATACCCATTGCCAAGGGTGACAAATATCATAGACAATCTGAGAAATGCACGATTTTTAAGCACCATTGATTTGAACTCTGCTTTCTGGCAAATACCGTTAGAAGAAAGCAGTAAGGAGAAGACAGCCTTTGCAGTTCCAGGACGGGGCCTCTTTCACTTCAAAGTAATGCCATTCGGATTGGTAAATGCATCACAAACGCAGCAAAGGCTGATGGATATACTGTTTCATTCTAGTGACGACAAAGTCTGGGCATACTTAGATGACATAGTCATATGCTCATCAAGCTTCAGTGAACATTTAGAACTGATTGAAAAAGTCATGGAGACGTTGAAAGCCGCAAATCTAACGATAAATGTAGAAAAGTGTAAATTTGCTAGACCAAGTTTGCGATATTTAGGTTTCGTGGTAGATAAAAATGGATTAAGAACGGATCCAGAAAAGGTGGCAGCCATTATTAACTTCCCTAGGCCAAGAAATTATACGGAACTGAAACGATTTATCGGTCTAGCCAGTTGGTACAGAAGGTTCGTAAAAAACTTCTCCATAGTGGCAGCCCCATTACATAACTTAACCAAAGGGAAAAGAAACAAAAGATTGAACTGGACGGAAGAGGCTGAAGTGGCGTTTGTACAGCTCAAAACTCTTTTGACATCAACGCCAGTAGTGACTTGTCCTGACTACTCCAAACCGTTCATCATACAATGTGATGCTTCTAATAACGGCATAGGGGCGGTTTTATGTCAGAACTTCGAAGATGGAGAACAGCCAATAGCGTATTTAAGCAGGAAACTTAATGACCGTGAAAAGAAATATTCGACATCAGAAAGGGAGCTACTGAGCATAGTCTATGCGATAGAGAAATTTAGGCCTTACGTAGATGGTGCTCGCTTTACAGTAGTCACCGACCACAGTGCGCTGCAATGGCTGTATAAAATGAAAGACCCACACGGTAGGCTGGCACGATGGGCGATGAAATTACAACAATTCAACTATGACATCGTCCATAGGCCCGGGAAATGTCACGTAGTTCCGGATGCGCTATCGCGAGGAGTAGACAGTGAGACAAATATAGAAATAACTACTCTGGACATTTTAGACCGTGACAAGGACATGTGGTATAAGGAGAAAGTGCAAAAAGTACAGTCACAGGAAACCTCATTAGACTGGATGGTGTCGAACGGTTTACTTTTCAAGAAATTAAATCTTCAACAATACCCCAATACTCAAGACATCTGGAAATTGTATGTACCAGAAACATTAAGACCCAAAGTACTGAAAGAATGTCATGACAATGAAACGGCGGGTCATTTAGGGATAAGGAAAACATACTTCAGGATAAAACAAAGATATTATTGGCCCAATCTGTTGCAAGACGTAAAACTACACGTACAGAAATGTGAAACCTGCGCTAAACATAAAGTTTCTCAACAGGTACCGCTAGGGTTGATGGGTCAACATAGGGAAGTGCAAAAACCGTGGCAAATCGTCTCCTTGGACCTTATGGGGCCATTCCCAAAGAGTAAATCTGGCCATACCATGTTACTGGTCATTACATGCTGGTTCAGTAAGTTTGTGTTACTATTTCCATTAAGATCCGGAAAGTCAGATAAAATTTGTGAAATAGTCGAAAAACAAATTCTTCTGTATGGAGCTCCTGAGGCAATAATTTGTGATAATGGCCGACAGTTCAATGCACAGATATTCAAGGATTTGGCTGCCAAATACAACTGTAAACTGTGGTTTACACCGAACTATCACCCGCAAAGTAATCCCACGGAACGTGTAAATCGTGTGGTAGGTACTATGATCGCAGCCTACACGAAACCGGGGAAACACAATATGTGGGATGCCAATCTGCCGCAGATAGGACACGCAATAAGAACAGCGGTGCACGAAGCCACTGGTTACACACCGTCATATCTCTTTTTCGGTAGAGAGACATCCGTACCAAATCCGGTGCGACCAGATTCTGTTACGACTCTTAAAGACAGCTCAATCAGTGACTGGCAAATTAACGTAACTGAGTACATCAAGTCAGTAGAATTTAGAAATACGAAGTACAGAAAAGTTCAACATAGGTTACGGCAATCCCATGAACATAGCAAGAGACATTATGACACTAAACATAGAGCTTGTAATTTTAACATAGGAGACACAGTGTGGAAAAGATCTAAACTACTTTCGAATGCTTCCAACAAATTTATGGCCAAACTCGCACCGAAATATGAAAAGGCCGTAATCGTAGGAAAATTATCCAACAACATTTTTCGGTTAAATAACGCTTTTGGGAAATCTGTAGGAAATTGGCATGTTAAAGACCTAAAACCCATGCAATAAAAAAAAAAATGCGGTTGTCCTTTAAGCATTTTTTTTTGTTGAGGGAGGAGGTATATGTGATGAAGTCTGGAACACTTAAGCTATTGTGACGTCATCATACGCGGCAACAAAATACAGTGCACAATTTCAACGCTCTCGATAGTTACTGGCTGGTCTAGCGGTTAAGGACGCGGCAACATAGTGAGCACGTTCCGGTGGCGCTGGTTCGAACCTCAATCTCGCCATATGCAACTTTTTCCATGTTTTAATATTGGTTCTCGTCAACGTAAATAAAACTTTAAATATCGCAGTACCTCGGGGGGGCGGGGGACTTCGTTAAAATCTTAACGGTGGGCAGACGTGTGTGTATCGTGTTACAAGATGTACCCACAATAAGTGAATTGTTGGAAATCGAAATTATCGAAACGAAATACGGTATTGGAGAAATTCATTTTGTGTGTGCCATTATTAGGATCAAAGGGGTAAGTGGTAGCATTAAGATAAAGTAGGGTTCAAGATGTAAATTCATTGAAGTGTACCCGGTAGTTATACTTTCCTTTGTTTATTTGTAGCTTCGAGAAACGCCCTTTGGATTCTGGTCATTTACATAACTACTAGTTGGTAATTACCACTGCAACGAAGACGCTAGCCGGTGTCTATCTGGACTAGAAGGGTTCCCTGGCTTTGAATAGTTAAAAACCCTCTTGGCGCTCAACAACTTAGTTTTAATATTATTAGCGTTAAGTACCATTTAAGAAACTAGTTACTAAGTATCGTTAATCTCTTGTTCTTATCATATTATAGTTTATTACTCTGCTCATACCTAGTCTTAAATCATTTTACACCCCGAGAACCCATAACAATCATTCCTAAATGCCAAGGTAAGACAGAGCGACCGTGCGGCGCGAATAACCCGAAAGAGCTCTGAAAGTTATTAAAGCTTTTCCAGTTATCAGTGGTGATGGAAGGTGGGGCTTTGTCGCTCGCTGAAATGCCAGGCGTGGCCCGTGACGTCACCGGCCGGTGAAATGGCGCGACATTTCGCTTCGCCACCGCCACGCCTGGGCCAGAGCCACCCTCTAATCTTTATCACCACAGGGCTGTCCATCGGCTCCCTCGAGCCTAGTCCTGCCATTCGATATGGTGAAGTAGAGCACTGATAAGGTCAGAGTCATTAGGTTCTAGAGATACTTATATTACTTATGCATAGGTATTGTCTCAGGGTTTACAACTTTGTTTTCACGCAACTACGTTGAACATTGAACAATCTTCGCTCGAGGGCTCTCAATTAACTTTTGATTTGAATTTATTCGGAATGTGTTAAATATTCATATTTATGCAATATCGAACTCAGAATTTAATGAACAGTGTATGAACACCATTGCTACCTAGTACGTATAGTCTGGTAGTTAATTAATCTACCCGTAATGGCCCACGGAGCCGAAATGTGGACACTCATGGTGAGATTGGTCCACCAATTAGAAGTCGCTAAAAGGGCTAATGGAGAGGGCTATGCTCGGCGTTTCTTTGAAAGATGGGATCCGAAATGAGGAGATCAGACAGATAACGAGAGTTGTAGATATAGCCCAAAGGATTAGCTCATTGAAGTGGCAGTGAGCCAGTCACATTGCGAGAACTGCGGATAATCGTTGGAGTATAGACGCGTTCTCGAGTGGAGAGCACGACAAGGCAAACGCAGTGTGGGTACCCATGTATTAAATAGTTCCATTAAGCACCTACCTACCACAGGTCTTGTAGGTACTATCGAGATCTAAATGCCAACATTATTCATTTACATTATATATTATGTAAATATAGACTATTTGAATATATGCCGTAAAATTCTACTATCTTTCGGCGGTAAAATGCTTAGTGAGATACAAAACAGTCAGACCCCTCTCGAACACAACGTGTTGATGAAATAATTATGCTTTCTGTTTTAGAATATGTATAAGCTATATCTTTAGTAAAAAACCGTACGTGGTGGAGGCCCATGGCCGATGAATCCCCAGTTAATTTCATTGAAGATCGAGTCTAAATAATAACCATGTGGTGTGGTAGCCCTGCCTAGTTCGAATGGAAAGTGATGCGGAAGCGATGTCCATAAACAAATTGCACGCGTGCGTGGGGCGATTCGCGTAACCTCTGCCGCATTAGATGCCGCATTATTTACACAAATGCTACTGTATATGTACAAATATACCTTTAGGGGTAGTTTAGCCAAGTTTCTGGACGAGTACGGGCGACCAAGCTTTTAGCTCGGTGAAAACAGCTAAAAATGAATTTTCGCGTAAACTTCTATAAGGACTCCAAAGTAGAAATAGGTTTTTTTAACATAGCTAAACATAAATAAATGGGAAATATGAGCAGAGTTTAATATTTTCAATAATCGGGGAAATATTAAAATGAACTTAATTTACGCTCTGCACGTTTTAAATGTAAGAAACGTTTAAACAGTAAAACCCTGAATTGCCTGAAAACAATGTCCATTTATTGAGCAGAAAATAAAGCGAACTCGAGGGTAAAATTCTCAACAGAGCCTAACGACCACTTCGTTTGCTTTACTTTTATTGTTGTAGGTAGATGCTTGAGATTTCTTTATTCAGCAGTATCGCTCTTCGCCGTCGCCACACTTGCAAGTGTTGTAACTACAGTAGAACTTACAGTAGTATTTTCTTGTGTACCTACCTACAAGGATGGGTGCTTTATTCACGCGAAACAATATGTAAACTACTACACACGAGTAACCTCTACACTGGTAACATACTAGCTAATCTTTCTATTTTCACATGTGTACAATATGTAGGTAGCGTTCGTTCTCAAGAAAACCTAATATAAGACAGTACTAAAGTAACTTACTTACTGACATGCTAATGTCAGACTGAAATGATTTACCCATCATCATATCACCATAGGTAGACCCTGAAGCCCGGGTTACATACACCAAATGCGGCAACCGCACAGCACTCGGCCCGCAGGCGGTGTGTCAGGGTCAGATACATACAGGCGAGCCGCAGAAGAGCCGCATTCGCTGTGACACGGGCTTTAAGGTTCTGACACACCAGGTTTTCGACTGTTGAAAGCCTCGACCATTTATTTATAAAACATAGGTACTTCTATTATACATATCATTATTGTTCGCAGGTTATTGGAAATGGTGGTTGTAATGGCCTCGAGGCGGCAGACCGCGCTAACGCTTTGATTTGCTCGGGTAAGTGACGGCATTCTCATTTCTATTCTATCCATGCATCTTACCTGTCAAGTTGTCATTTCTTAATAGTCCGAAAAAGTAAAAAGCTGCCCTTTATTGTTCGTGTTCGGTCTGTTTGTTTGATTTGAAGGATGATGCTAACTTTTGACGTACACCGACCTAAATATTGTGGCGGCACAGATTGTCTTTGCGAGGCTCGAGGTCAGAACGGATGGGTGCGGTCGGCCGCGGCTGTCAATCCTTCTTGCCAAACCCATCCATGTCTTTTTTAATCAGCGCAGGAAAGAGTACATATAAAAGCTCTTCACACATTAAGAGAACAAACGAAACTATGTTTACACAATATTACAGCTAATTGATTCCTAAATTACGTTTGAATGTAGACAATGTTTTCATTAAGTAAACAATTTGTCAGTCAATAACTTGTTAGTTTTCATACTAATACAGTCACAGAACATAGATCGAGATAGAATGCTAAAGTTTACCTACCGCTCGTGGAAAAAAGTAGACATTATGTCCACTTTGCTCGCTTCTAACCTCAGTTCGCTTCCGACCGCCTTCCGCGAGCAACGTCACATCAAAAAAAGAAAATGACTAAGTGTGCCGTAATTAACTGTACAAACAACACCAGCGTTGGTGGAGTTGGTCATCAGGGTGTTACCTATCATCGGTAAGTACTTTCTGTCTTGAAATATCTGTTATTTTTGTGAAAACGATTTATTTTGTAGCTCTTTATTAGTTTTACCAAATTAGTAGCGAATGCCTTGTGTCCAATGCTCGTTTTCCATTGCGAGTTTGATCTGTTGCGCCAAACTTGCGCATATTGAAAACCAGCAATGTAAAAGTACTCAAGCCAAACTCTCGAGGAATCGACCAACCGCGTTCCTGGCCGATTTCTCATTATTCTGCATAGTGATGTGCACCTGCTAATTTCAATGCCGATTTCTTAATCGATTAAAATCAGACAGAAAAATGATAATAAAAATGCATATTATAATGTAGCTATAAAACGTGGTAATAAGTGAACAGCTAGTATTATCAGAAATACTTGAATATCTATGAATGGAGTTACACGATCAGTATTTCATTTATCTATTGTTATTACAAGCTTTTATTTAGTTTCACATGTTCCGATGTTTGTTTGATTAGTTTGTTTGTCTGTCTGTAATCAAATCTTGCAAGTTGAATTTGATCCACTTCCCCGTTACCGATTCAGCTGAAATTTTGCATGAATGTGTAAATCGGATGCCAATGCTAAATTATTATGCCACAGAGCTGAACTGATTATGGAACCAGAAGGTGGCCATAGGAACTCTGTAGTTAAACGACATAACTCCATCGCATTATTCTGTGGAAACGAATTATCATTTTTCTGTCGTGTTTTATCGATATGTAAATCGATTAAAAATGCTAAAGATCTTAAATCGTTTAGCCGCTTGACAATCGATGCTGTTAAATCGGAGTCGCGCATTTTTTGTTGCCCATCACTAAATTACTCTCGTGACGTCATCGTAGCGACGCAAAATGTTACACGCTTGGTTCCCATACAAATGGACGAACAACCGTACTCTATAGTATCTGTTATCTCTGTGAATACAGTAGGTACTGTACTTTGAAATCTACCACAGGAAAGGTGATTTGTATTATTTAAGCACTAACTTATAATTTTAAATTCATGGGAACCGTACAGGCTGTGCAGTTATTACTACAATTTCTACGAATAAGTAACAGTTTAATATTTAGTAGGAAAATTATACTAGAGTGTGCGTGATGTCATTCATGCGGGTTGTACGGGCACGTTTACAGTTACAGTAGAAAAAAGGCACAGGTATGTATAGGGTAGAGTTGTATCTTACTAAAGTATGCTCTTTAGTGAGGTCGTGCCGATAAGGCCGCGTAAAGGGTAGCGATAAAATACGCCTTCGCTCAGCTCGATTAAATTCCATCAATTCATTATTTCTTTCCACAGTCCTATAGCACATATTGCACATTCGTACGTATGGTGCGGCCGGAATCGCGTGAGGCGCCACACCTATACAAATCTAATCACGACTAAGCTACGCAGGGCAAGTCCGCTCTAGCTTAAGGCGTTTCTCTGTACGGAATTACAATAGGAACTTAGGATAGAGGTAGTTGTTATTATCAATGCTTTCGATTTAAATGATCTCTTCCATCTTCAGCCTGCCCAGCCAAAAGCACTGCTGATGTAGTTCGTGCATGGATTTTTTGCTTTGAATCTGTTTTATAAAGGGTGGACAAGAACGGACATCTTTGGAGATAAATCAGCCCAAAATCAGAGGCAGATTATGTAATCTATGACACTATGTATGTCTGTTTCCCTTCGAATACCTGAGCGACCGAGCTCTGCTCGGCTGAAAAAAACTAAAACCGAGTTTTCTCACATTCATATCTGGGTTTACGGCGGCGAGAAATCGATCTAACCAGGTCTCATGACCTAGTTAGATCGATTTTTCGCCGCCGTAAACCCCTATTATATTCCAAATTTCGCCCAAATCGTTAGAGCCGTTTCGGAGATCGTTTGCATAAATAAATATACAAGATTAACGCGTTTAAAGTACAAGATAATAGTAGTTTATTTACCAGTTTTACCACTACCCCATTTTGTCATGCACAATGCTAATTAGGTATGTATTTAGAGATATAAAAATCACCTGGGTCCCTTCTGTGACCTGACCTGACCTAACCATAAAATCACTGATGATGCGGCGAACCTGATTGTTTAGGGGGTCCCTTTGTTGACTCGACCTGGATTTGTTAACCGCGAATGGCAATAAACTGGCGCAAAATAGTGGTTTTACTGTGACGCCATCACACCACCACCAAATAGTAAAAGTCGTTAGGGGTTGGGGTGCGTCCATATTTTTTCGGGACATTTTGCTTTATTAAACCTAGACACTAAGTTGATCAGACGGTTTTGTTAACAGAATGTCTTGCAAGTGGCTATAAAACGCGTTTTTCGATGGCAACAGACAATGATGGTTTGGACCGTTGCCAACTGCTGTGACTCTCCGACGGATTATTCATAATTTATTTTTAATTTACTTTTCACGCACAAAATACGCCTGGATTTTATTGAAGTTTGATTTAGAAAAGCTAAACAAAGCGCTTCTTTTATCTCGGACATTGTCCCGTGATGTATTATTACTTGGTGTGCTTTTGGAGTAGGTATGCATTTAAAATGTTTCCGCCTGTATAGTGTGCATGGCAATAGCTATTTACAATGAACAGGTTCGTTTAATCATTGAAAGACGTCAGCCTATACCAATGATACAAATGTCCATAAAATACATGACGTATTATCGCACGTTAGTATTTTTATCGAGGATAACATCATATTTGAGAAACTAGAAGTTCCGTTTAACGCGGTCCAACGCAACGTGGGAGTTCTTTAATAGGTATATTTAAATAATATTGTAAATGGTGTCTCATAAATCAATACACATCAATTTGTACGTGGAATTGTATGACACCAACCCCATAGAGAGTCATGGCATTGATTGGTAATTTACAAGTTGATCAAATATTACTCGGTCTTAACCGTTTAGTTTACATTTACGTACATTTCTTCGTTAATCTCGAACCCTTTAGGACAGGAACACCATGGCAATGTTTCGTTTCTAGAAGATTCCGGATGGATATCCATATTATAAATGCGAAAGTAACTCTGTCTGTCTATCTGTTACCTCTTCACGCTAAATCGGCTAGACCGAGATTAAATTTGGCATGGAGATAGATGGAGTCCCGGGAAAGGACATAGGCTACCTTTTATCCCGGAAAAACGCATAGTTTCCGCGGGGACGCAATAACCGAATTCCGCGCGGGTGAAGTCGCGGGCAGAAGCTGGTATGATATAATTATAATAGTATCTACATCATTGTTTTTACATTGTCTGGACGCCATTGACGCATATGGCGCGGGAATAAAGTCATGGGCGCGACGTATATAATAGGTATATTTACAAGTTTCCGAGGCGTCCTGTGAAGTTTTACCTACGTCCTCGTGATTAATTATGCACAAGTGTTTTATGGCACATTTCACAAAAATGGAAGTTTCATCAAATTACAAACTATTAGTGTTGATGGCGGACTTTAGTCCTTGTAATTTCACAACTGCTTTATTAAATTTGTTTTGAAACCATGTACCTAGGTAACGAAAACATGCGCTGTTTGGCCATGAAAACACATGCTTGGTATCTAGTAGTCAAGTTAAAAAATAACGGAGGCTGCTGTCCGGTATCAGGAAGGAAGGAAAAAGCAAAGCTAATCAAAGGGTCGAGAATAAATAACATGCTTTTAGTACGAGAAATAAACACGATATTATGGTTTGCTTTATTATATATGTTATGTATCGAATCCTGTCGCCAACAAAACCAGCTATGGTGTGTACATACCTAATAGGTAGGGACGGTCACGTCAAAGATATGCTTACACTGTGACACCCAATCTTGTAGGTAGTACCTATCATGGTCCGAAGTGTAAACATATCTTTGACGTTGACTGTACGTGTAAAGTTGCGCTCGCGTTGTTAAGTTGGTTGACTGTGGCCCCGATGCTCGGTGCGGCAAGTGCACGTGTCCTTAGTTTGGACTCAGACCGCTCGTAGAGGTCGAAAGGGACCCCGAAAACTGGTTACGTACGCTAGTAGAATTTAATCACCGATACGTTTCTCATATTGAATCACACCAGATAGGTTTTCTGACCTCGTTTAAGTTTTGGAAACAGTTGCGAAGGATAATGACGAATGTACTCTAATCTAACCTTGCATTACCTACATCGAGTTTTCCGCCATGTTTTTTTGCACACATTAGCGTACAAAATGTGCTATGTGTTCTTTGGTTGCGCAGCTCTTAGTCAATGAAGTGTTTGCATACAAATGACTGCTTACTGCTATGTATGAAATAAGTAATGAAATTTAAGCTGTAAACGAGAAAAGACAATTGGTGTTAAGTAATAGTTACTTTGCGGTCAATGTGTTAAGTTAACCAGTCATTAGCTAAATACGTGCAGATAATTGTCATTTATTTGCATATGAGTGCGAAGTCACCCGTGCCTGGTGCAAAATGAAGCGGCTTCAATGAAAGTAGGAAAGTACGCCAGCCGCGGCAGCCCGACCGGCTCACCTTGGCGCTTGCTGTTACGCTAAAATACACAATCTTACTAAACAGTGCGTCCCGTTCGACGCTGGCCGCCACACGCCTCCGCCGCGACCGCCCTACATAACATTTAACGTTAATTACAAACGCGTCTAATAACGTTCCTATCATAACTTTATATCGTTAATAATATTCTAAATAAAGTGCCTTCAAGTGACCAAGATATTATTGATAATTTCCAAACTACGTCTCTTAAAAATAATTATTTTTGTTATAGACGTAGGTATAAATGTGACGTGCTGTGAGTGCAAAATTAACATCTCAGGGGTTGTCTGGTTTTATATCCAGGTGCCGAATCTCAATAATGTAAGTAAAATATAACGCGTTTTAATCTCGTTTCAGTTTCTAAAAAAAAACTTGGTGTATGCCTACTCTTATTAGAAGTGTTCAAACTCATAACTTTTCAATTAGACTTTAGTGTTCTTTGCCATTAAAAAGTATTCCGGCGCCTGAAGTTTTACGATACTTTATTAAAGTTGGATAAGTACTTACCCATCTACCTAAAATCTATTATAGTGTTCCATTCTAATTTAACTAACTTTAATTACAAATTACCTATAATCTGCTGAATAATTAATTTCATTCATATTTACAACTATCTAGCTTTTGCCCGCGACTTCGTCCGCGTGGAATTCGGTTATAGCGTTCCCGCGAGAACTGAGCGTTGAACTATAAACAATTTTTATACTAAAATTTTCCTCTTGAATCACTCTATCTATTAAAAATACCGCATCAAAATCGGTTGCATAGTTTTAAAAATCTAAGCATACATAGGGACAGACAGCAGGAAGCGACTTTGTTTTGTACTAGGTATGTAGTGATTAAATTAAGTAAGTAGTTAGAAAATGTCATAACAGATATATAAAAAAAAACAGTTATTATTAAGTACTTAAAAGCAAATATAACTATAATTAACTTACATCACATTAAAGTTTAATTAAATTACATTCCAATTGAATAGGTAACAGTTTGGTTCTCACAAAATCAATGCATGGGTTGGATTCTATACATTGTAAATGAAGGGTCACCAAGGTTTTAAGTAATTATTTGGTAATCATTTAAATACACTAATACACTTTAAACTACAAACACTGTGAAAAAAAACTTATGCCCCTGAATGTTATTCGACTCGCTTGTTAAAATGAACTTATTTTTTAGTTGGTTTATTAACTGAAACAAAAAAACCAAGCATACTTGCTAAATGAACTGAAAATGAAAAGGGTATTTTATTATTTTCATAAAAACTTTTATCTATTTAATCTAATTTCACAGAACAGCATCATAATGAGTAGAAACTTTAGAGTATATTCATCCATTCCTAAGACTATCGGAGTTCAGATCCAATAGAATAGAATAGAATAGAATAAAATTTTATTTTGCTTAAAATGTAGTGTACAAGGTGGATTGGTTTGGGTGGTTCCATACATTTCGCCAGCATCTGGCATGCAAAAAAGAAGCACAATTAAATAAAAAACTTAAAATAATAATAATAATAATACAGAAACAACAGAATACCTTACTTATCATAAAACCTAAAATATTCTTCAATAGAGTAGAAACATTGATTTATAAGCCACTTTTTTTTTTTAATTCCTCATTTTACTCGTCCTCTCTTCGTATGGTACCCATGTTCACTGCTCTACTACTACAGCCTATTGTCGTCCCACTGCTGGCCACATGCCTCCTCTCATCAGAGACTTCATGGCGACTTCACACACATCTCTGAATTACTTCGCAGATGCATGCATGTTTCTTCACGATGTTTTCCTTCACCGAAAAGCTCATTGGTAAAGTCAAATTGATTTATGCACATAGGTAAACTTAGAGGTGCGAGCCCGAATCGAACCCCCGACCCTCTGCATGAGAGGCGGTAGGTCCAACCACTAGGCCACCAAGGCACCACTGCTCTGCCTCACAAAAAGTCCACGTGGGCATTTAACACTTCTTTACTCTTGACTGATAACCTATACATATATTACACTAATTGAAACAAGGCCGAGTCAATTTTGCCCAATGAACTAGTATCCATTAGTCTGTAGCTATACATAGTGGGTCAGAAAATATGGCAAATAATTAACCGACAGTATCGGCTATCGATTCTAAGTATATTGTATAGGTCTTTTTTTTTTGAGTTGGTAAAAAAAAATATTTTGTATAGGATTCAGGCGTCGCTCACACAACCAATCCCATATACAATTTTTTTTTTACCAACTCAAAAAAAAAAGACCTATACAATATACTTAGAATCGATAGCCGATACGGTGGGTTAATTATTTGCCATATTTTCTGACCCACCGTGTATAACTGCGAATATTTTATTAATTATTAAAATCCAATTGTAGTACACGGTTTAATTTGTTTGGTCGTGGACCACATTTTGGTTTTCCATCCTGTGATATCATTATTCAACTGGTGGTTATTCCAAATAATAAAATGCTAGAACGGTTAATTAAAGGGTACGCGGCTAGTAACTCATTCATCACACATTACCATTGATTCAATTAAATATACATAGGTCATAGGTCTTCTAATAAAGTATCCCCGGATTATTTGCAAGCCAAGAAGTCTCGACTTCAATATTTGTTTTTACAAGATTTCGTTTCGTTTTCCTCTAAAAATCGCGATTACTAAACTTACGGCCGCTGTAACCAAAAATTAACATTCCTGGACAGTAATAACTTTGCAAGTTTTAAAACAACTAAACCAAATCCAACGCCCGAGCCTTAAGATTAAAGTAGTTCATATCTCTCATTTACGTAGCTACTCCGTTGTCGTCCTTGGTATCGAATAGCCTACCAACCATATTTTTATTAAAAAAAAATCTCTCTGATTTTTATTTGAGGCCTCTTATAAAATTTTAATTGAGGAAATATTTCATCGTCTTTCAAACTAGTATTACATTTTCCTATTTTTCCTTTATTAATCTGTAGGTAATGGTTGTAATAATTAACCCAATACCAATGAGCCGGTATTTTTATCATTAGAAAAAGTACCTACCTGGATTTTGGATTATTATTTTTATTTAGCAGGCTGTGATTCAAGGTCTAACAAGCTTATGAAACGTTTATGATATCATGATTCTGGAAATGCCTATTCACTGACTGTCTCTTATCTTGTTTACGTACCTGCGTAGTAAATCACATACTTACCTTAATTCCATCTAAAAGAAAAGAAAAACCGGAAATTCAATGCTATCATATAACTGTTAAAATTTGTTAGCTATTAAATACTTGCTAGGCAGCCCCAATCACCTTTGTAAAAAACTCTACTTGTAAAAAAACAATAAAGATTTTTTCATTTTTTTTTCATTTTTAATATAATCACAAAAATGGCAAAATTGTATGTATTTCTAAAATAAAAAAGTTAAACAAAACGTAAAGTTATAAAAAAGCTTTGTATTTCTAAAAATAAACTAAAAAGGTTTGACCGTTTAAACGCAGCTATCAAATTCTATATTTAATTTATTATTGAAACTACGGCGAAGGAAAATATTTTCAGGAAGTCTTTGGTGCTCACAGATTGCCGACACCGGCAATGTTAAATGTATATGCTTAAGCTAAAATTAAACAATGTAAATAATAAGCTTCGTAAATGAGAGCTTTTCGGTGAAGGAAAGCACTGTGAGGAAACCTGCACGTATTAAGATACGTGCAGGTATAATAAACATTCTGTTTTTGTATTGATTCCTGCGTAGAATAGAAAGTGGCACACTAAAGTTCCCGTTGCGCGTTGTGGCAAACTTTATGGGATGTGCACGAATGTTAGTCCTCATTATCACGTCGTTCACGAATCACAGATGTTTAGTATTGATACTATTTGATACGCTATATAAGCAGCCTACTCGTAGGTCCTGGTAGGTGTCATACACGTACGTAACGTCACCCATAGGGGTAACCGAATTTCTGTTAATTTTCACAATATTTATATAATTTAATTATGAAATGAAATAACCAAAATACGAGTTTTATTTGTCCCATTCGTGGAACCGGATATGCGGTTGTTTTGTCCATTGTTTTTCCAAACGATAATAACCGTAATTTTGTCGTAATCTTGGTAAACAGAGTGCACTTACTTGAAAACGAGTAACGCTTACGCCGCTACGTCTATAGCATCACCATAATAAGGCCACGAGCCCCGCGACCTGACGAATAAGAATTTACAGGTGCGATTTCATCTATTTCGTGCGAATAAATGGCCTCCTGCGCCACTTCCTCACTCGATAAGGAGGCTCCGAAATTAGGTCGTATTCCAAATGGCCGTTAACTGGGTATCGTAATGAGGCGTGTCGAAGCTCACACGTGGTACGTGACTGTGCTATCATTTATCAAGCAGCGCATCTCAATTCACCCAATCAAGATTAATTTGTCCTATTAGGAGCACTGCTTGATAGTCTATACTGTCCCTAGCTGATCTTACGTCACTGACGTCACGGTATACAACTTTATAAAGAAAGGGTAAACTAAATAAAAAAGTGCATTAACATTAATAAGGAATTACTAACTTTTTTTTATATAATTAAATAATCTTTTTCGCCAAAGTAAATTACATAAATTCATCAAATTAACATCATTGCATTTGTTTATTACAATTTTCAAACCGCATTCGACTACGAAGAAGAAAGCTCTTTTTTTGGCTACAGCTTTGATTTGAAATATTCGTGATCATCTTTATTACATAGCCACTGCAGTAATACGGTCAGTGTTACTTTATGTATAGTTATTTATATTCAAAAGAAAGCGTTTAGTTTGTTGAAAATCTCTGTTTCACTGATACTGACACTTATCTCTTTAGCCACATTGAAGTGTTTAAATCTGTTTTCTGATAGTAAATCTTATTGGGATTAAATACAGCAACTATGATAAGAAAAAAGATAAGTAGGTATGTAAGTAAAATCTTTTGTATTAGATTCTAGAGTACTTATCATTAAAGCATGCTTTGTGTTGTGACCTGCTCTCCTTGTTTCCCTGCAAGAGGTCCCGCGTGGTTCAACCTGCCCAGCCAATTTTGCAAGTAATGCATTCGTAATGACTTCAGATCCTTGTACTGGATCATACTGTCATATCAGAGGTATACATTTTACAGACCTTGTATGAATTTTACGACATTTGTACGAATCAACTCTACGTGTTTATTATTCTCCAATCCAATGTACCTACTCGTTTTGATACGTATTGATTTTGATACATTTTAGTTTAGGAATAATATCGGTGACCAAGTCGTTAGTGTTGGGCGAGCTCCAAAAACGTTGAGTACAAGTAAAACTCGGGATCTCAGCTTAAAAATGGTTGTATTACTTGAACAATAATCTCACTTTGTCACAATGGCTTCTTATAGTTTATAAACATTTACTTCAGCTTATGGAGTCAACACAGGTTTAGAAAAAATAATAACATAGACAACCATAAAAACAGAACTAACCACAGATAGCACTACAAGTAATTTCACATGTAGTTACACAACTGATACGATAATAAGCATTGCTGCCAACCTAAAATAAATCTGCTATGTTGGTATATTACCAAAAATATACTTAATAATTCACAACAAGTAATCATATATGTTTTGTTACAATTTAATTGCTAACATTCGGCTAATCCTGGCATCAAAACGCGACCTCGCGTTTATACTGTTACAATATTAATCAGTAGTATTAACAAAACAAAATAAACCAGAAACAACACTTCTAACAGCCTACTTTGACGTAGAATAAACAGCAATTGTGTTCTTATCAACTACATCACTACAAGCATTCACCTGTAATGACTCACTCTTATTAACTACATCACTACAAGCATACACCTGTAATGACTCACTCTTATTAACTACATCACTACAAGCATTCACCTGTAATGACTCACTCTTATTAACTACATCACTACAAGCATTCACCTGTAATGATTCACTCTTATTAACTACATCACTACAAGCATAAGCCTGTAATGATTCACTCTTATTAACTACATCACTACAAGCATTCGCCTGTAATGATTCACTCTTATTAATTATATCACTATCACTAGATCACTACAGACAAATATTCGCCTGTAATGACTCACTTTTGTTAAATGACATCTCTCAGATTGCTCTTGTGTTATACAATAAGCTCACTTTATACATTCACTTTTACTATTCACAAGGATTATCTACTCTTTAGTATTAACAATATCACATTTTCATGTACCGACTTTATTTAAAATCGGTTTATTTATCTGTAATATAAAAAAATATATGTATCTCTTTCCTTAATAGTCAATCACTTGAAGTAAATATAATGAGATCATTACTCTCAGTCACTTAGTTAAATGATAATACAATAGAAACAATACTGCACAAAAGAAAAATATCATCACATTCATTAATTATCACTATGTAATTCTTATAAAATATTATCATATTATTTAACATGTATCAATATATATATTATAATTATCTTTTTTTTTCGCCCATTTTACCAGTTCTATATATTATTATTATTATTCTGAATCACTAGATAAAACATCGTTGTTAAACACCAACCAAGGATGCAGTTTGTCTACAGGATATACACCTCTATAAATCTTACTGCCATCCTTACGTGTAATAGGTGTATCTTCCACCTCATATCTGTCATTCCCTAATACTTTGCAAATCCTGTATGGACCTGCACACCTCTGAATTAATTTCCTACTTTGTCCTGGTTCGTTTCGCATTTCCCTTTCTACTCTTACTAAATCACCAACACTATAAACTTTGGGATTTTTTCGCTTTTTATCAAATCGTTCCTTCTGTATTGCCTGACTATTCTCTATCTTCTTTGCAACTTCAGATCGAACTTCCTCCATATTCTGAAGAGGTTCTACTTCTGCTACTATTGGATTCAAAAAACTATCTGAACAGCCAGTAGTTCTTAGGCCAAACAGCACTTCAGCAGGTGTACGTCCAGTTGTTTTATTTATTGTGTTATTTAATGACCATTGCACTTGAGGTACAGCCTGATCCCATAAATTATCCGCTTTTCCATGATTAATAGCTGTTAAAGCATCGACAATAGTACGATTATACCGTTCTACTTGTCCATTGGCTCTAGGTGTAGCCACCGCGTTCAAAATATGTTTTACACCTTTTTCATTTAAAAACTTGTCAAATTCTTTGCTCGTGAAACTGGTTCCTCTATCAGAAATAATTCGTCTTGGAACTCCAAAAATAGCGAAATATTCTGTGAACACTTTAATTGTTGTACTCGTTTTCAGATTTTTTACAGGTTTTATGTATATAAATTTTGTGAAAGAATCTATTATGCAAAGAATATGACAGTTCTTATTTTTACTCAATGGAAAAGGTCCACAATGGTCAGTGTGAAGAGTATCAAATGGTTTGTTTACTTTGGGTATTGGATGAAGAAACCCTTCTTTAGGGCCAGTAGGTACCTTACTATGAGCACAGTTTAGGCATGCCTGACAATATTTTTTTATGAAACGTCTCATCTTTTGAAACCAATACACGTGACTAACCCTCTCATATGTTTTATCAAATCCCAAATGTCCTACATCATCGTGGTTCATACGAACAATCTGCCACCTCACTGATTTCGGTACAACCCATCTTAAATGTACCTCACCGTTCTTTTCTATGATTCGATATAATCGACCATTTTTGACTGTATAGTTTTTATGAATTTCCACAATGTCTTTTGTGGCAGAATCATGTAATATATTTATTATGCGCTGCAATTCAGTATCTTGCTCTTGCACTGTTTGTAACCATGTGTTATCATCGATAGCCAAAATTTCCATTGTATCTTTGATTTCATGTCCTTCCGACTGTATTGGATTCCGTGATAAAGCATCTACATGAAGCATCTTGGATCCTTCTCTATGTTCCACCACTAAATCATATTCTTGCATTAGTAGGTACCAACGAGCAACTCTAGGAATTAAATCCCTTTTTATCATTGTGCTTCGTATCGCTATACAGTCAGTCACAACTTTGAATGTTTTTCCTAGCACATAAACTCTAAACCGATCTAAGGCATTAACCACTGCCAGTGTTTCCAATTCATATGAATGCATTTTACTCTCATCAGTCGTGGTTTGTCGACTATAATAGGACAATGGTTGTAAACCCGTAGTGGGATGCCGTTGCATCAATATTGCACCAATACCATATTTACTAGCATCTGTATGAATCTCTATATCTGCATCAGGGTTGTATAAAGCCAAGACGGGACGACTGGTCAGTTTATGTTTGAGTTCATTGAAGGCAGCCAATTCAGAATCTCCGAATTTCCAGGTCATTTCCTTTTTAGTTAGCGCCGTTAATGGTCTGGCTATTAAAGAAAAGTTCTTGATGAACCTTCTGAAATAACTGGTCAAACCTATGAATTGGCGCACTTCATGAACATTAGTTGGCATCGGAAATTCTTCCACCGCTTTAATTTTAGTCATACCCGGCTTTACTCCATTTGTACTTATCTCATACCCCAAATAATTTATCTGCGTTTTGAAAAAATAACATTTCTTCAGATTTAATGTAAGTTTAGCAGAGCGTAGCAATTGAAATACCTTCTCTAATTTTTGTAAGCCTTCACTTACAGAAGTAGACGCTACTAGTAAATCATCCATATAAGCTAACGCCAAATTACGACCAAATCCCCTTAACATAGCGTTTATGGTTCTTTGGAAGACACTTGGAGCATTAGCCAGCCCGAAAGGCATTCTATTAAATTCAAACAAACCATCCGGGGTGACAAATGCGGTCAGTTGTTTACTTTCCTCATCCATTGGTACCTGATAGTATCCAGAAGCCAGATCTAGACTACTAAAGTACGTATTACCCCCCAAACTATCCAGCTGGTCCTCAATGCGAGGCAAAGGGTATTTATCCTTAATAGTCTTCCTATTAAGAGCTCTGTAATCGACACAGAGGCGTTTTTCACCGTTTTTCTTTTTGACCAGGATTATAGGGCTTGCATAAGGAGACATGCTCTCTTTAATAATGTCATTTGACAAAAGGTCTTCTATTATTTTTGACAGCTGCTCACGTTCAGCCTGCGACATTCTATACGGGTTGTGTACAATGGGTACATTATCAGTCAATGTTATGTGCATCTTGGTTAAATCTGTTTTGCCTAACTCTCTCAGATTTAATGCAAAACAGTCCCTGTATTTTCGCAATAAACCATAGAAGGCCTCTTTATCCGTTTCACTCATTTCGGTCCCCAACTTGATGTCTTCTAGAGGTAGTTCTTCATATTTAGTAGTCTCATCTGTAAAACCTACATACTCATTGTTAATTTCTTTATATGTATAACCCCGGGCTAACAATGTTGTTTTATTCAGCTTTAACTTCTTACTGGATAGATTTGTCACCATCACATAACCCTTTCCTTTTTCAAATGTGTAGATGCCAGGTAATATTATATATTCACAGTCATTAACTGTTCTATGGCTATACTGAATAAACAGTCCTCCAGTATAGTCATCTGCTTCCACATCTACCGGTGATGTAGTAAGTGGCGAGATCTCAGTTTCACTCCGAAGTATCAATGGTGTTTTGACCGACTCTTCGACCACCTCAGGCTTCTGCATGAAAAATAAAGCATCATTGGTTTTGTAAACTATCACATTGGGCTTCTCTGTGAAAGTTTGACCTATCAGTACCGGTGTTCGTAAATATTGATCTGAAACTATTAACACTTCCACATTTGCTGTAACATTACCTATCTCTATAAGTGCCTTTTTCTTTCCCAGTGGCTTCACTGCAGCATTTCCAAATCCTTGTAACATAGGCGAATCACAATTATCCCATTCCTTAAATATAATCTTTGCCTCCGTCTCTCTTATAAGGGTACATTTACTACCGAAATCTATATATGCTTGTACCTGTTGACTGTTTACATAGATCACTTTGTGATATTTATCATTTACATCCGTTGTATTGCTAATGCAAAGAACTGTCTTAGGTAAGTCTTGATACTTTTCATTTTGTTTCTTTTCATCGTTTAAATTCAATTGCATTTTCTTGCGACAATCCTTTGTATCATGACCTATCCTGGAACAGTAATTGCATTTTTTAAGTGGTTTGTTACACTTTAGGCTAATATGCCCAACCTCGTTACAATTAAAGCAACGCACTTGCTGATTGTCATTTCCTTTAACGGGTAATATTCTACTCATTGGAGTTGGTGCACTTTTATTACGCAAATTATTAAAATTTGGTTCATTCAGAGTAATGGTACGCAAATAATTTAATAAATTCTCTGGATTTGTGAACATGCATGCACCAGAACTCATTCTTACAAATTTGTCGTCAATTCCTTGTATTAGACAATCAACTGCGTCTTGGGCCGTTATTCTGCACTTGTTTAATAACGCCATTTTATCGTAATAATAATTTTCTAACGGTTGACCTATGCGACAGCGAAATTTCAACATATTAATTAACAGATCCGCATAGTTTTCTTTAGACAAAAATGCCAATTTTAATTTATCCGTCCACTGTGCCCACGTTAACAGTAACGTAGGTTGTCCTTTGTACCATTTTTGGGCTAAACCCACTAATTTGGGCATTGCATAGTAACATATTTGACGGTCATTCCAGCCATAGATCTGCGCGCATTCGTTTACTTTTGTTATCCAATTCTCTACAGTTTGACTATTATCGCTAGGGTCAAATTCAGGGACAATGCTACACGAAACAGGAAAATTAATAGGTCCGCTGATTGATGAATTGAGATTTGGCAGATCCATTGAATTTGACATTGACGTTTGAATCGGCGGCGTTCGAGTTGCGGCACGACGTTCAGAATTTCCGCGACGTTTCGATTCATTACGACGTCTATGCGACCGACTTGAACGATCGCGACGATGTTTACTTTTTTTACGCTTGTGGTCCTTGTCTCTGCCCCGCGAGTGACTTTCCCGCCTATAATGGACCTCAGTACTGCTATCACTACTATTTTCAGATTCCTCACGACTCCTTTTCGCAGGTCGAGAACTATGCGCACGAAACATGATACTCTAAGAATCTTTTCATAACACAAACAACAAAGCGTAAGCACCAACTCACTAAATGAAATATAACTTGTAATGTATATCTATCTTAATATGTAATGTATCTTAATATAATATGTCTATCTTAATATGTAGGTAGGTACTTAACTAGTGATCAATCACAAAACAAATCTATTTACCTAACACATGAACTAAACATTAGATAACTAAAAAAAAACCGTAAAAATGCAATCGACAACTATGGTCTCGCTTGAAACACCGCTGAAAGTTCGTTTTTGTTTGTACTTCCAAAAAAACAAAACAAGATCGCTGTTTTCCCTTTTCACTTCGTTTTCATGGTAAAAACCAGCACGACGAATAAAAGTAACCACCAGAATGTTCAACGTTGGAGGAAAATGAAGAAGAAAAACATACATAAATTCTTCTTCGTCAAGGTTATAAATCACTATTTCACTTTAAACGTATATCACTCGAAGCTTCGAATCATCATTTGCAGCAGCATACGTTGATTTTACGATGACCAAAACAAGAAAAAGGAATTATCTGACCTTGGTTGCTGTTCTCAATTTCTCATTGCAATCCAACTCGGCGGGCGCCGGCTTTCAGCTTTCGCTTATCCCGCTTCTGA
The DNA here is from genome assembly GCA_963971205.1 of Aethes cnicana. Classification (NCBI taxonomy): domain Eukaryota; kingdom Metazoa; phylum Arthropoda; class Insecta; order Lepidoptera; family Tortricidae; genus Aethes; species Aethes cnicana. The sequence continues at coordinate 5,598,835 of OZ020286.1, forward strand.
GATGTTGGGCGAGCTCCAAAAACGTTGAGTACAAGTAAAACTCGGGATCTCAGCTTAAAAATGGTTGTATTACTTGAACAATAATCTCACTTTGTCACAATGGCTTCTTATAGTTTATAAACATTTACTTCAGCTTATGGAGTCAACACAGGTTTAGAAAAAATAATAACATAGACAACCATAAAAACAGAACTAACCACAGATAGCACTACAAGTAATTTCACATGTAGTTACACAACTGATACGATAATAAGCATTGCTGCCAACCTAAAATAAATCTGCTATGTTGGTATATTACCAAAAATATACTTAATAATTCACAACAAGTAATCATATATGTTTTGTTACAATTTAATTGCTAACATTAGCGTCACTTTAATCTGTCCTATCATGCCCGCTGGGGTGGAAAAGGTTAAGGCCACCTGACCTAATTCTTGAATTCTTTATTCCTGGGGTATGTATGTCTGAGATCAGGGGGGTTGTGTTGTGGTAAATTTAAGACCGAAAATGTTTTAGCAGTAGATACAATGGATGTCGCGTTTACCGCGATATTGTTTCGTATCTAATGGTTAGAGAGCTGTCTTCGTAACGTGAACATCGTAACGTAAGTGTAATGAGGGTCTGCTCTTGTTGCAGGAAGGCGCAGTCCGGAGGCACGCAGGATGCCGATCGCTCCGCGCGGCCCTCCGCCCTCCGCAACACCGCCTTACCGCCCGCTACGTAGAAGCCCCAACATCATCCTCAAGTGTCCTTTCATAATATAACATAACTTTTGTACGCCACTTTTATACCGACCTTTAAGTATAAGTGCTAGTGTTTAGTGTGGCGCAACAGTGAGTGTGAATGTGTGTCGATGTTGCGGCCGACATGGGAAAGTCCTCGGCGAGAACACATGGCCAAGGTGAGTGATGCCTCGGCCTCTCTGGCTGGACACCTGTCCTCAAGGTCTTTCTTTGTGTATATTTTGCTTAAAAAATGTTCCCTATGTATAGTTTATTATTATTATCATTTCAAATCGAGGTTGATCTTAAGTTGTTCCCATGAACTTCATGTAACGTGGTAAGCATTTGGTATTTAAACCGACAATGAAGTTTTTACCACCTAATGTGTTTATTGATTTTGATTTTAAGGCAACTCAAATGTTACTCAATGCCTCAATAGTACGACAGTAAATAAGCTTACGTGTCGTAAATAAAAGGCATGGTTAGTATTAGCGCTGATTTTAGCATAGGTATTTTAATAAAAGTACAATTAAAACCGTGTATCTACACTCATATCATAAATCCTCCCGAACTTTTGAACGCATCATAATGCGTTCAAAAACCGGTTCATTTAGAACAGATTTCTCATTTGTGATTTTTTTATTATTGTTGCATAAAATCATTGAATTTGATTGTCTAATAGCATTCAAATTTCGAACATCTTCAAACAGCAATGCCCGCCTATATTCTTCAGTCAGACAGAAAGAAGGTTTGTCCCAGATTCAAATGTCGGCTATATTTATTAGTCTATGCTTTTGAAAATCGAATGTGAGACACTGTTGTATTCGAATTGCAGCCATTGTGGATTTTGAAGCATCTTAGAGAATTTATAAAAAGAGTGTAGATAAAGTTGTGTATGCAACACTGTACATAATTAGGCCTTAAAACACTCGTGCGAGCGATATTGTTATGAAACTCGCCTAACGGCTCGTTACGGCTCGGACCTTTATTATGTAGAAGTTACATAAATTACTATAAATGTATCATATGGCATTCAAACAATCTAAAGAAAATCAAGAATGGCTCAATTATTGTCAGTTTCTTGGCTACTTGTCTAGCAGATTCCACAATTGCTAGACAAGTAATTATTACAGCGAAGAAACTGACTCATATTGTACCTAGTCCAAGTCGACGTCACGTTTCCGAAGCTAGGGACTTTCACACGTCATCGAGTTGCTTCCCAGACCTATGCGGCATAATATTTCCTTATTTCTACTCATTATTTATTGCTTGTGGTAAACTTCCAATAGAAAATGCTCAGTTCGTATTCTTTTTAACCGACTTCAAAAAAGGAGGAGGTTCTCAATTCGTCGGAATCTGTTTATTTTTAATTTTTTATGTATGTTCACCGAAAATAAAAGAGTAAACGTGAACCGATTTCGATGATTCTTTTTTCGTTCGAAAGGTTACTTCCGAGTTGATTGATACTAGGGTGGTGAATTCGTAAATGTCCCAGATCGCAGGTTTCTGTGGCCCAAACCGAAGGTGAGGGCTATAGATATGCGATCTGGGGCTTTACGAATTACTGCCCGTGTTTTGTCAAAAGTTTTACGTTTTGCCTTGGCCAAGAAGTGAGATGTTCTCTCCGCGTAGCGGGCAGAAAATCCCACTTTACGGCCAAGGGTGATGTAAAATATATAAGTAAACGTCAAATTCGTTTTTCGAGTGTATGTATGTGTGTGGCCATGTGGGTATATTTCTTTGGCACGCTCTGCAGCCTAAACGGCTTGATGGGTTCCGTTAATTGGAGGTGTCGTTAAAATCGTCTTGATTATAACAGTGAAATGATTATTTTTGTCATCATTTATGGTTTTTTACTTTTTCAAAAATCGAGTTTATTATCATTTTTGTCCTAACTCGCCAGACTTCAAGTAGGTTTTACTTAGTAGACTAACGAACGACCGCTTAATACCTAAAAAAATACAATGAATGGAGCCACTATAGGTAGAGATCTTCTACTATCTAAATTCCCGCGCTTTCACATTTCAAACGCTTAATTTTTATTTTTATTATTTAAAAAGCACCACCAACACTCTCAACGCATAGTTGATGGCTGTCTCAGCACGCACACATGTGTTGAGAGTGTTGGTGGTACTTTTTAAATACATTGAAACGTTTTGAAATGTGATGACGCGGGACTTTAGATAGTAGAAGATCTCTATAACACTTTGTAACACTTTTTACAGCGATTTTGGCAATACTGAAAATAAATCCTATCAATTGCAGAAAGTCATTCATATAGGTATACATATCTTCGCATCCCCCTTTATACTTTATACCAAAAACCACCTTATGGCGCTTCAAATGGTGTCAGTATACAAACAAACGCTTGCTATTGTCATGGTAACTCCAGACGATTGATTAACTTGGTACCTACTGACTAACTTCATCGGTCTTCGACGTCGCTGATTGTTTTCATTATTTGATAAATACCTATTTTGTTTCCAAATAGTTATTTTTACTAGAAACTCCACCATCACACGAGTCTACTGTCCCACTGAACTAAAGATTCATATTGTTGCCTTTCCTGTAGTTCAGTAACGGATATTGATTCCTAACAATATTGTTCCTCATGTAGGAAATAGGTACGACAGGTGCGGTTTGTAATTACTTTCCCATTCCTATAAATTTAAAACATATTTAATGTCAGATTGATATTGCCATTTATCGCCATATGACCACCATATGAATAGATAGATGCTTATATACATAGTAGGTATGTAACTGTCTGGCGATGGAAGGGCGGGGGGGGGTTGGGCATTGGTACGTTGGCTGTTGTGTGTAGCGTATGGTATGGGGATGGTCTTATTTGGTACTGTATTGTTAAAAAGACGAGTCGGTATTAATCGGGAGTACTAGCTACTTAATTACATAAACTGACTTACCTACAAGTTTTTTAAGCGGCTTGTTTAATCAGCCATGTTATTTATGGAACGATATACATATTAAATTAATAATTTTTCGATATATATATTATATCTACCTATGTTCGTTTTGTATCATCACGTCGAGGCCAGAATCATGTTTTGCTTAGGTAATACTGACATTTTCTATTTGAGAATGAGAGAAATAGCCTAGCATTCGAAATTTTGAGATTTTTCAGCAAGTGAAAAGCGAAAAATATCGTTCACTATTTATAACACGTCGTTAGTTATTATTGAACCTAAACTCGAACCGTTCACTTTAGTCTTTAGCATTGATATACTTAAAGTTGACTCTCACTCCCGCTTCTGGAGATTACCAACAATCGTTAAAATATACGTATGTAGTCAACGAGTCAATTTGAGATTATGAGAAGCCAACACCG
>OZ020286.1:5603102-5676550 GCA_963971205.1 Aethes cnicana
TGAAAAGTGATCTCCTTCGTGAAATTATCGCAAATATGGATTATTTGGCGATGAATGTGAACGCTTTGAAACAAAAATAAAATTTCCGAACAAAACGGAACTGCACAACAATGCGACATAGCTACTCGATATGATGATAGTTATTCATAATGATTAAAATTTATGAGATTCAAGATTTAAAACTTTGTTTCGGCGCCGATCTTATAGAGTCGCCTTTGACAGCTATACCTCTGGACCTTAGTCAACAGTGGCGCCAACTGGTGAGCAAAGAAACGATAGTCCCCATTGCTCCGGTCCGTTGGGCCCCGACTCGGCCGAGCCCGAGCCACGGCCCGTGTACTCACGTTGTACTTGAGCGCCTCGGGCGCGGTCCACTTGATGGGCAGCTTGGCTTGCACGCGCATCGCGTCGGCGGGGTCGTCGGGCGCGGCGGCGGCGCGCGCGAGCCCGAAGTCGGCGACCTTGGCCGTGCCCTCGGCCGAGATCAGCACGTTGCGCGCCGCCAGGTCGCGGTGCACGACGCGCGCCCGCTCCAGGTACTCCATGCCGCAGCACGCGTCGCTGGAAACAAATTATACCAATTATAACATCAAACCAGAAAAAGTGACATTCTTTTCCGCAGTTCGTATGAGTCTACTACCGGCACTCGCTAGCCCATTGCTGAGACCAAGAAAGGTGGACTTAGAAGCGCCTTTGTTGAGTAATGTGATGCGATGTGATGCCAATTTGTCACCGTTTTTGTATTCTCCAAATACAACGACGTATGTAGAGTCCAAAACCTGTACAATGATAGCAGCAGGTCTGTCCGTGGTGGCGGCATGTGACCGTGCCTGTACTCACTAGGCGAAGTTGATCTGGTTGAGCTGCGTGACGTAGTGGCGGCCGCGGCTGCGCAGGTAGTCGAGCAGCGAGCCCTGCGCGCAGTGCTCCGTCACCAGGCACGTGACAGTGAGTGTACTCACTAGGCGAAGTTGATCTGGTTGAGCTGCGTGACGTAGTGGCGGCCGCGGCTGCGCAGGTAGTCGAGCAGCGAGCCCTGCGCGCAGTGCTCCGTCACCAGGCACGTGACAGTGAGTGTACTCACTAGGCGAAGTTGATCTGGTTGAGCTGCGTGACGTAGTGGCGGCCGCGGCTGCGCAGGTAGTCGAGCAGCGAGCCCTGCGCGCAGTGCTCCGTCACCAGGCACGTGACAGTGAGTGTACTCACTAGGCGAAGTTGATCTGGTTGAGCTGCGTGACGTAGTGGCGGCCGCGGCTGCGCAGGTAGTCGAGCAGCGAGCCCTGCGCGCAGTGCTCCGTCACCAGGCACGTGACAGTGAGTGTACTCACTAGGCGAAGTTGATCTGGTTGAGCTGCGTGACGTAGTGGCGGCCGCGGCTGCGCAGGTAGTCGAGCAGCGAGCCCTGCGCGCAGTGCTCCGTCACCAGGCACGTGACAGTGAGTGTACTCACTAGGCGAAGTTGATCTGGTTGAGCTGCGTGACGTAGTGGCGGCCGCGGCTGCGCAGGTAGTCGAGCAGCGAGCCCTGCGCGCAGTGCTCCGTCACCAGGCACGTGACAGTGAGTGTACTCACTAGGCGAAGTTGATCTGGTTGAGCTGCGTGACGTAGTGGCGGCCGCGGCTGCGCAGGTAGTCGAGCAGCGAGCCCTGCGCGCAGTGCTCCGTCACCAGGCACGTGACAGTGAGTGTACTCACTAGGCGAAGTTGATCTGGTTGAGCTGCGTGACGTAGTGGCGGCCGCGGCTGCGCAGGTAGTCGAGCAGCGAGCCCTGCGCGCAGTGCTCCGTCACCAGGCACGTGACAGTGAGTGTACTCACTAGGCGAAGTTGATCTGGTTGAGCTGCGTGACGTAGTGGCGGCCGCGGCTGCGCAGGTAGTCGAGCAGCGAGCCCTGCGCGCAGTGCTCCGTCACCAGGCACGTGACAGTGAGTGTACTCACTAGGCGAAGTTGATCTGGTTGAGCTGCGTGACGTAGTGGCGGCCGCGGCTGCGCAGGTAGTCGAGCAGCGAGCCCTGCGCGCAGTGCTCCGTCACCAGGCACGTGACAGTGAGTGTACTCACTAGGCGAAGTTGATCTGGTTGAGCTGCGTGACGTAGTGGCGGCCGCGGCTGCGCAGGTAGTCGAGCAGCGAGCCCTGCGCGCAGTGCTCCGTCACCAGGCACGTGACAGTGAGTGTACTCACTAGGCGAAGTTGATCTGGTTGAGCTGCGTGACGTAGTGGCGGCCGCGGCTGCGCAGGTAGTCGAGCAGCGAGCCCTGCGCGCAGTGCTCCGTCACCAGGCACGTGACAGTGAGTGTACTCACTAGGCGAAGTTGATCTGGTTGAGCTGCGTGACGTAGTGGCGGCCGCGGCTGCGCAGGTAGTCGAGCAGCGAGCCCTGCGCGCAGTGCTCCGTCACCAGGCACGTGACAGTGAGTGTACTCACTAGGCGAAGTTGATCTGGTTGAGCTGCGTGACGTAGTGGCGGCCGCGGCTGCGCAGGTAGTCGAGCAGCGAGCCCTGCGCGCAGTGCTCCGTCACCAGGCACGTGACAGTGAGTGTACTCACTAGGCGAAGTTGATCTGGTTGAGCTGCGTGACGTAGTGGCGGCCGCGGCTGCGCAGGTAGTCGAGCAGCGAGCCCTGCGCGCAGTGCTCCGTCACCAGGCACGTGACAGTGAGTGTACTCACTAGGCGAAGTTGATCTGGTTGAGCTGCGTGACGTAGTGGCGGCCGCGGCTGCGCAGGTAGTCGAGCAGCGAGCCCTGCGCGCAGTGCTCCGTCACCAGGCACGTGCCGCTCGCGGAGAACACCAGACCCAGCAGCCGCACCAGATTCTCGTGCTTCAGCGACCTGACAGACAAAACATCATCAGATATATTCCAAGTTTGAAGTTAGTAACCTATTTGCAGCCAGTAACTTACAGTACTCCTTGAGATACTGACATTATGTATGAGACTGGTTTTACGTAACTTTTTACTGCTGAACGGTCGATACTACTCTTGCCAACCAAACTCCTGAAGACCCAGCAGACTTGACGTTATAAGGATGCCCAGCATCACGTCCCCGAACTAGTCTATTGTTAGTTCGTGTTATATGACTCACGCCATGACGCTGGCCTCGGCGCGGAACTTGCTAGCGGCCTCGCGGTCCTTGAGGATCTTGACGGCCACCTTGAGGCTGCCGTTGAGGATGCCCAGCATCACGTCCCCGAACTCGCCCTTGCCGATGTTCTCGCGGATCTCCAGGTCGCGCTCGTTTATCACCCAGCCTGCCGGTGTCAAATCATCAATATCGTCGTCATCGTCATCATCCATCATTATCAAAATATCAGCCGATATAAGTCGACTGCTAGACATAGGCCTACCCCATGGCTCGCCACTCCGACAGGTCCTGTTCACAGACAGATGACCTGGTGAAGGTCGCAGTAAGTCGGCAGATGCGAGCGACAACAGAGGTGTAACAAACAGACAGTTTGTGTGTTACACCGCTGGACCAATTTAGACGAGATTGGGTATGGAGATAGTTAGAGCCCCGGGAAGGATAAAGGCTAATTTTTATCCCGGAAAAACGCATACTTCCCGCGGGAGCAGCCAAACGAGAAACGTGTAGCAGACTCGCGATACTTGCGACGCCAGCGCTCCTTGTACGACGTAGTATAAAACGAAGCGACTTATCTGTTATCATGGAAGGAGTAACTAATAACTGGAACTATCTCTGTGATCAAATTTAGGCGTAAAATCTCTCTTTATATAACCTTATAATGAGAAGATAAAAGAAGGTGCAGGTGAAATTTTAGCTACTTTTTTATTATTAATTATAAGCAATAATCTCATCTGACGGTGACGGTAAGTGACGATGTGGTCGAAGGTGATAACACGCTTACTTAGATATTCTTTCGAAATTGACACTCTCTCTCCAGATGTAGATATCACCTCCATATCTGTTACGTATTGTTTAATCTGTGGCGACTCACGTGCGTCGAGGAAGTTGGCGGCGTCGGGCTGGTCGACGGCGGGTGGCTGTTGTTGTTGTTGTTGCGAGTACGTGGGCTGGTAGCCGGCCAGCGCTTGCGGCGGCACGTGCGGCGTCGGCGGGTAGGGAGGCGGCTGCTGTAAACATCCGAGGTCATCGTCAGATTGATTATTTATTTATTCAGGAACTATGCATTTTTCCGGTATAAAAAGTAGCCTATGATATAATCTATCCTTGGTATGTGGATAGACTATATCATATCCCAAGTAACAATTTCTGGTTCTATAGTAGCCCATAGAACATTTCTCAAAACACCACCTTAGCCCTATAAAAGGCCATAGAAGGTTGAGTAACGCCGATCTGGCGCAGTTATATCTCCATTTAGTGATATAGTGGAACCGTAGCAGCTTTAGTTGTGACGTTTTAGGTCTGTAAAGGTGATGTAATGATGACTCGTATTACAATTTAGTGACATACGGGCCACAGTAACGCTAATGTAGTGCTTTTTTATACTGTAGTAGCGTTCGTTGATTCCCTTATAGTCCTATTTTAGTCTATAGTAGAATCCGTGATTCCTACTGAGGCGCTTTCTCGGCCAAGTTTGGTATTGTGTGTTTTTGCTGTGAACTTCATTGACTGACAGCAAAAATAATTCAATTACATAAAGGAGTAATATTCTATCGTGGTAAGTTTATGTTATCTTACTTAGACATTACATATTTCGATCAATGCTGCAAAAAGCACGTGCGACTAATGTTTTACTGATAGAATAGTATTTGATTTGCTTAGTATTTTCAATGCGCCCTCGATTAATTGAGTTTTGAATAAAATATATTGATATTATAAAATTAAATTCACAGACATTTCTACTTTAGAGCCATTAAGTACATCCGTGGGTCTTATCGGCTCACTATAGTACCACCGACTCCTGTCATGTCAAAGTTTGAGTATAAAAGTAACTGTTCACTTCCTTTATGTGCTTTTTTATCCTATGACCGATCTACAAACTCCATTATAGAACGTTTTGGCCATATAAAAGAGTCATAGTCACAACTATCGTACGAGCCTATAATAGGGATTCAAAAACAATTAGAACACTTTTAAGTACTATAAAAATGTCCTAAAAATCGATTATAAAACAAAACCGCTCTATTACGGCGTCATTATGGCTACTAAAGACCATGTACTATAGGAGTGATTTGTGGAACCACAATATCGCAAAAACCTTGTATAGTAGAACGTTCATCACTGCTAAAACGCAAGATTTATAGCGGTTATCCGGGAAACCTTATAGCGCAAATTAGATACATAATGGTGATTTCAATCACTTTTATACAGTAACATAGCTCTTTAGTGGCTATATTTGAAATTTTTATAGCACTTGACTATAATAGCTCTATAAAATGGTTCTATAAACCTTTACATCAACAATTTATAGGATAATTTGGCTCTTTAGCTTATAGAGCAAGAATGTGTTCCCAAACGCCTTTATACAACTGGTAGTCACCGCTAAGACCTTTATACGACGTTTACTCGACCTTTTAGTGATGATAACCCAAGTTATAGGGCCAAAATGTTACTTGGGTAGGCTACTTTTGTGGCAATCCGACCACTACTTTTAAGTGTTAAAGCCGGACATTAATACATACAACAAACAAATTTAACAATGCCATCTTAATTTATTAGAATTATTTTGGATTTAGGGCCCCTTTTAGATCAACAGGCAATTAATTGAAAAATTGCGTATTGATATAGCCTAAAAATGGGCACTGTGGCTTGCTATTCGTAGATGATTCGTAGAGATTCGTAGATGCAGACAAAAAAACACAATCAATTTATATTGAACTCTCGTTACTGACTGACTGACTAATCACAACGCACCGCCGAAACGACTGGTCGTAGAAAGCTGCAATTCGGCATGTTCCTCAATACTCAATATCTTTATTGCGTTCCACATGATAACAAGTTGTTAGGTTTAGATAAGGTACAGTACATGTGGACCATGTTGGGCACAGCAATTTTTTGGAGCAATTTCCTAAATGATAATTCTTCTATCTAAATATATAAAACTCAAAGGTGACCGACTGACTGACATAGTGATCTATCAACGCACAGCCCAAACCACTGGACGGATCGGGCTGAAATTTGGCATGCAGGTAGATGTTATGACGTAGGCATCCGCTAAGAAAGGATTTTGCAAAATTCCCACGGGAACGGGAAAAATCGGGATTTTACTTTTTAATATTTCTGCGCATACGAAGTTGCGGGGAAAAGCTAGTCACCAATAAAATGACGAACAGGAAAATTTTGTACCACAATTAATTTTTTCCTTTCCTTCATCGTACTCATTGATAATTTAAAACTGGGTATTTATTTAGTGTTTATTAATTATAACGGATAATGTTGTTTTGACTGGTGTACCTGCGGATGCGGCGGGTAGGGGGGCTGCAGGGCGCCGTTGGCTCCGTTCGGAGCCGCCTTCGGCAAGTAGCGCACCAGCTGTGTGCACAGCCCGTCCGCGTCTTGCAAATAGTGCTGGAACATTTCAAATACTATTATAGTGTAGTAGTTAGAGAGTTAATATATGACACAAAAAAGAGTAAGTTAAATGTGCCGAAAGACAATTTTCACGCATCTACTTCAAGGCAAGAAACAGTAAAGCGTGGGCAAAGATCACGGTTTAGTTACACTCAAAAAGTCTTTATGTAGGCACTCTGCGATGAAATTAGAAGGCACGGGACTGGATGAGGAGGGTGGAACAATTGTCAGTGGAGGAGGTTAGGGAGGTAATTCCATGTTCATCTAAAAAATGATGAACTAAGCTGATGTACATCTTGCGGCATACCACCTAAGAATATCACGCAACTCCCAGGCTCTGCCTAGCTATAAAAAGATCTTTGAGACTGCATCCCCTTGCCTTCAAAATATGTGGCCCCTATCCGAGCGACCGGTTACCCAGGGGACGTGCCTACATCGATGTATAGATTTAGAGCGCTGTACCTGTATTAAGTCTGTCATATTGTCGAAGAATTCTTCATCGTCTATGGTAAGCCGCTGCGTTTGACTGTCCGCTGCCGTCGCCCATTTTACACTGCAAGAAATAATCATAAATTGTTATTGATACCTGACAAAAAAATTAATTATTCAACCGTTGGTCATCTTAAGTCAGACTTCAATTTTCTTAATAAAGTTGGTTATATATGAGCCTTGTGATTGTCACTCTATCTCTTCCTCTAATGACGATGAAAGTAGGCTGCAGTAAAATGCAAGGACAAGGTGACAATTGAAGAGGTTGGGAATTAATGGTCACATATGTATACATAGAGAGCCATCGTAAATTACTCCTTAGTTCCAAGAACCAAAGGTAAATTTATGGTTTAACACACATGGTGGTGACAGCAATCTGAACCGCGACCGTATATGGTCCATGATCTTGTAATAAGAGGCCTGTTCCCAACAGTAAGACGTTTCTACGATGTTATCGGGGTAGTATAGTATAGTTGATGGTGAGCACCGGTAATGTTCGACGCGGCCCCGGTAGCGCACGCACAGCGTGTGGTCGCCGGGGAAGTTGGTGCTCTCGCGCACCACGAACACACCGTCCGGCGAGGTCGACAGCAGCGCCTCGGCGCGCTCGCGCGATATCGCGCCGTGGTGCCAGCTGGGAACACGACAATACAATACAAATTATCGTCATGGACAGTTTACGACTTAAGGGCCAATAAGCGTGGGCGCACGGCATAGCGCCCGCTGAGTCACGCGCCCCTCTGCCGATGAGACCTTATTTTCGACTTCTGGCTGCTTTCACACCTCCGCCGCGGATTTGCGATCGTTTGTCCATTATACACATCCTTGACGCCGTTCACATCTCCGCGTTCAAACCGCTATTTCAGTTCCGCGGCGGAGATGTGAACGGCGTCAAAGATGTGTGTGTTTAATGGACAAACGATGGCAAATGTTCTGCGGTACCGCTATTTCCAATCCGCGGCGGAGGTGTGAAAACAGTCGCTGCACATCTCAAGTTCCGCGCCGATGCCTTTACCCAAGTCCTCTTTCAGTGATTTTGGCGGTCTACGCGCGGGGCAGTGGGCGTCAAGCGGCAAAATTAAACGTAATATATGATAATGTTTATGGAGTAAATAGCGTTGTCTCACAAGAGTTCACTACGTATTAATGTACGTCGCTTGACGCGCCGCTCAAGGCCTGTCCGCGGTCCCTGAAAGAGGCCTATTGGATAAAAGTGAATATAGTGAACACCAGAGGCAAAAACGCGTCGGAAGTAGCGAATATATTTGTAACATCCTTTATGACCTTGACATGTACCTATAAAAACAGAAGCTGTGAGTACTATTGACTCACATCAGCTCTCAATATAGTTTTTATGGACTCCACTTTTTGATTCAAGGAAATAATCATTAAAATGAATCTGTTCATAACTGAGCTGTAAGCCAATTTGAAAATTGATACCTTCTTTTAATACTACATTCTAAATCGGTTAATGTTTATGTTAATACGTCAAATTCAGCTACATCACGAGAGGTTACCTAACGCGGCTGGGTGTGGGAGGCGATCCATAACAAACAACACAACACAGGTATTGAACTCAGTGGAGGTTGGATTGAAAAAGCAATCACTGTAGGTGTGTGGTTGACAGATTGAATCGTTTTTTGTGGCAATGCCATGTCGTTATACTCTTTAGTATGGAACTGTAGAGTCGCCCTACAGCTTAGACTAGCTAATGCCATTGCAGATTATGAAACTAATGTGATTGTAGGTAGGTCTAAAACTTCAAGACACTATTATATTTTCGACCATTTTAACAAACTAGATGTCATGTTCGCGGTGGATATTGCTAGAACACAGTGTAGTTTTTGTCTTCATGAATATGTATTAATGATAATGAGCGTGTTGGCTTGGCAATGGAAAAAAAACAATCAACACTCATTGATATCTTCATTGCTGCATTGTCTTAACATAATGGAATCTCAACACCAACTATCAAATCTATAACTATGTCACTCAACAATCGTAGCGTATCGAGCCGGTTGTAGGACAACACAAACGAAACGACATTCCCGACACATGATTATTTAGCGTGTTTATTAAATGTTTGCAAATATTTACTCTAGTTCGTCGTATCCGACCGGCGGTATGAACAGAAACACTTTCTGCGGCTTGTGGAAGCACTGGCTTATGTCGCTCGTCATCATTCACTACTGAAATTACAATGGATATCGCTTTGAGTACTGCGATAACGCTATTGATAACGTGAAAATGTCAAAAGGCAACTTTTCACTCCTCCTATTCGAAAAGGAGTACTTTGTTCCCCGTTTAGAGGGAGCAAAATGCGATTTTGCTCCCTCTCCATTTCTACCCAAACAGCGAGCAAAGTAAGATTTTTCTCTCTAGGGAGCAAAGTACGATTTTGTTCCCAGCTGCTACTGGCTTTCTCATAGGAGGAGTGAAAAGCAGAGTGTGCAACACGGTAGCAAAATTATTTAAACCTTGGGTGACGTAGCTTGAATCCATCGCTAGCTCAAGATTCCACTTCTGAATCTTTCGCGTCGCTCTGGATTCAATCGGTCACCCGCGGTAAAATATACCATTTTGCTCCCTAGTCACACAATCTACTATTAATTACATAGACAATAACAACGGACGACGCACGCAAATTCTTTACTTAATGAATCTCCATTTGACTGTAGGATGATCGCTTTGGAAGTAGTTTCATTAGAGTCTTATCTGTCAAAAAATTCGATGTTATCACACACATCGACATCGACATACGTTTATCTTCTAGGACAATGAACAACCAAACCCATTGACCTATCTATCCAGAAAGATAACTTGAGTCACTTTATTTACCTTACTTGGTATCTGCCTACAACCCAAATTAGGTTTGTAATACTTTGTAACGCTTGTGGCCAGTGTGTCACCATATCATTTACCAAAACAAGCGAACGGAAACTTATAGCAATTGCGAAAATGTGCTCGTTAAACGGTCACTTGTTCCGTGGTTCTTGAATGGGACTCATTTTCATCGATCGATACAGTGAATCCGATTGTTCTATTGTAATATTTATATCCACAGAAATATTATTGAATACCTGCTTTGTGTTAATATCATTTGCTATTGTATTGGTAATAACCTAGTATTAAAAGGCAAATTATCGAGACCTTATATAATTCACGAATTCGTTGACATATTGAAATGGAGGGCTCGCGAGGTCGTAAAGTTCTGTTACGGCTCGACTTTACGAGTTTTCCGTACTTTTATAGCACTAGGATTAAGCAATAATGGACTTTGCATCAACGGCTTAAGTGCTGTGCCGCGCGCCTTTTAAGTTGTGTCGTGCTATACATGCCCTAGTTGGTCTGGAACCTCTCTCAATCAACATCTTATTTTGTATATGTATTCGGGGTCAAGCAAAACGTTGTGACGATATTTTACCCACAGAATCAGCTATCAATTCTAAGCAAGTGTTTTAAGTTTTTTTTTGAGAAAAAAAATAGTATGGGATTCAGGTATCGATCACACCATCAATCTTATACTGGGCCATGCAATTTTTTTAACAACTCGAGAGCTCAAGCACGGCTGAACCGATTTTGATGATCTTTGATTTATTGAATTTGTCTCCGCCCCGAATATACACGCAAAAAGTATAGAGAAAATAAGATTTTAAATTAATTCGCTTCCGCTATGACAGCTCACGTCATTCATTGACTGTTAGGCGGTTCGACGTTCGCCGGGTCAGCTAGTGGGGGCTAATAAAGGCTGGTACTCACGGGTACTGGGTCATATTGGCGAGCCGCGGCGCCGCGTTCGGCGGGCTCTGGCCGCACGTCGAGCTCACCAGCAAATCGCTAGCGCCCTTCGCCGCTGCGGACGACAACACAATCAATTAACGGGAGAAAACACACTTCAACGGGGAAATTGACGTTTTCATGCCGCTAGGTTTTCACCTTGAATGGAAAATGAATACGTTGCCACTGAAACTGTTAAATGAAAACATTTTAAAGTAATTAGATATATTTTCGAGAATGTCATAACCTTATTATCACCAACCACTTTACAAGTCTCCTCGGTCATGGAACTCATGGGACAAGACTGTGTGAGACGAATTTTCATTATCTCCACGATTCAATCCATTTAAACAACTGCAAATGCATAATCAGTTCATATAAATTGTTGCGAAAACTACAATTAACTAGCTATACGATAATCACAGAGTTTCATTGCAGTTAGGTTTTGCTTGCTGCACGAGATTATGTGTGAAATGTGTCGATCACACGCCGCAAAGCGTATAGCGTGTTAATAGTTACTTGTTCTTGAACTTTTACTAGAATGTAGGTTATTTCTTTATTGGCTAGAAATTACACAGATAACCTCGTCAGCAGTAGAAGGAGAATTAAATCGTTATTGACTAAAACTTGCCCTTGTCACATTTATATCAAGTTTATCTTTAGTGGAGAGGAAAAGTTTGTGAAGACTGCGTTTTTCTGATCTATAATCGCCCGATTGAGATGTCAAGTCTCTATTGTATGGAGTGTTCGTATGACAACGAGCTGCTATTGTGAATTGTAACGAGTATCACATGCAAGTCACGCTATGGAAAGTGCAGTTCATTAAAATATTATGAATGCACGTTGAAGTTTAGTGTGAAAGTATATACTGTGCGAGGCCTGGTCCAGCAGTGGAACGTAAACTTATATTTACGTCTCTTGCGGTGTCTTTAAGGTCCCCATTCCGCACTGGGCCCGCGTAAGGATTATAACCCTCAAACTCGTGACGAGAGGAGGCCTGTGCCCAGCAGTGGGACGTAAATAGGCTTTTCTGGTGGTGGTGGTGGTGTCTTTGGGGACTCACCCGACGTCTGCGAGGTGTGCAGGCCGGCGGGGGCCGGCGCTCGTACCGATGACGGCATCACATTCTGCGCAACAATAACTTTATTACAATTGTCTCATAGCTACGCCGCTACTGCGCTATGGCTATTGAATATCAATAAGTACTTAATAAGCGTGCAAAGGACTCTATTGTGTATGATATGAAATACTAACTTAATATAATACCAACATTGTATTGAAAATAATGTAGCGACTAAACTTGTTAATAAAAAAGTAGGTATTCAAGTAAGTACAGCCAGAAAACAAAAATATTCATACTCTTAACAAGGCATGAAAAGTGATATGTAAATGTAAAGCGTAAGAGTACTTACATTGTGCGGTATGGAGTTCTGCAATGCGGTTGGTGAAACGGGAGCGTGCGGCCCATTACTGCTCACACCGCCTCCAGACTATAAACAAGACATCTTCATTGCTTTGAAAAAACTCAACATAAACTCGGTTTTAATTTATTTAATGCTTATGAATTTCTGGGTTCAGCCCGCGACTTCGTCCGCGTGGAATTCTGTTATCGCGTTCCCGCGGGAACTATGTTTTTCCGGGATAAAAAGTAGCTTATGTCCTTGCCTGGGACTCCCACCCAACTATCTCCATATCAATCACATTTCATCCGTTGAAGCGTGAAGAGGAACAGACAGACGGATAAAGTTACTTTCGCATTTATAATATTAGCCGTCGTCACTTTGCTTTACTCGCCGTAAAGCAAAGTGACAACTGGGCCCATACATACATACTTCTACGATAGCGGTCGTCTCTCTGTTTTACGGCGAGTATAGATAAAATGGCTCGGCCATAAATATTGAAGCGAGTATAGACACAATGAGCAAATCGAGTACTCAGCGTGTAGGTTTTTTGCTAATATTTTAATCAATGCTTACGTACTCGTATAAACGTATACCCCTCAACATAGTAACGACTGTCGGGCTTGCTTTTGATGTTATTTTTAAATTAGTAGATCTTTTTCATGGAACCGTTCATGTTAGTGCTTTAGGTTAGTTGGAATTAGACTTGGATAGCTTCATGGATGACTTTGGATTGACAGGATAATGGATGACAGCTAGAACCCAGGCACCGAACTGACTAGAATTAAACATGCTACATAAATATTGATGATAGAGTGATACATTTAACTCGGAAAATCCATGTTACAGCACGTATTACCAATGGCAGTCAAGTAAACTACGGTCTACGGGATACTCTAGTTCCCATTTTTACCAAAAATACTATGGAATAGGTAAATAAAAGTACTTTGGATAAATAACGGTAAAATAAAATGTAGGTCAAACCCCTTTCATCTCGATACAAACGCTCTCGGCTGTTTCTTGATTCTAGGAGTCTGATTTTACGCTGTCGAGACATTGCCGTGGTCTATTCAATAATTTTAACTAGTATCACGTCAAATGCACGCGTATTTGTAACATCAGCAACGAATTTCAAATTGCAGGAAAATACTAGGCGTGACCGTTTAAATGATACAAAGGGTCAAGCAAAACGTTGTGATGATATTTCACATTCAGGTTACCTATATTTTAGTTATAAATAAAAAATAGTACCTATATGTACTTGATGTTGTTAGCGAGCCATACATGAATTACATGGTTTTACTTTTTTTACCATGATAAACAAAAAAAGATACCTAATAAACGTGCTTAGAATCGATAGCTGATTTTGTTGGTGAAATATCATCACGTTTGCTTGACCCAGTATATATTGGCTCCTTCGGAGTACTTCGAGTTCACATTTCAACCCTAATGACAAAAACAACCATATGTTTAGTATTACTACCATTTTCGCGATAATAATTAGTATAGCTCCAACCGGTCATATTACGGAAAGTTCGTATATAAAGTGGTGTGTGACTGGACTGACCGGCAGCTGGTGCGGCGGCTGTGCGCGCTTGAGGCGCGCGGGCGCGGTCGGCGCGGGCGCCGCCGACGCAGAGTACCAGCCGCACGGGCCCACAGCGTGCTGCAACACCACACGACCATTCGGTACTTGACAGGGTCCATCATCATATTACATTACGTTACTCCACTAACTGAATACGTCAGCACATACGAGGCCTTAACAGCCAAACAGAGTAGGGTTTAGAAAGTTGCTGGATTTTCAGGGTATGTATTTACCTTTGTGATACTACAGACAGATACAGCCTTAAAGGTAATGAATTGATGATAAACAAACATGAAATGAATTTAGTTAAAAGGTGTAAATTTATAGACTAAATAGCAGAATGCCATACCATAAATAATACCTCACTCGCACTTCACCATATAATTAAGTACCTAGTTAATTTTTGAAAAAGTTGTTAATAGTTAGTACATTTAAAAGCGGGTGGTTGTATTAAATTTGAGTATACGAATCGCTAAACACAAGATACATTTC
Source organism: Aethes cnicana (assembly GCA_963971205.1). NCBI lineage: Eukaryota > Metazoa > Arthropoda > Insecta > Lepidoptera > Tortricidae > Aethes > Aethes cnicana. Next base: position 5,617,341 of record OZ020286.1, read on the forward strand.
TAATGACTCACAAATTGTTTCTTAACTTCACATAACGTCAAGAGCCCTGTATTATTACTCTACCGTATTTAAAATACCCCGAAGAATCTGACCTCTATTAAACAGTGGCTCAAAATCGTGACAAGTCTGTCAACAAAGGTATTCGCTGAGAGACGAATCGTGAATATCAAATAGCTCGTGAGAAAAAGTAAACCGCATGGCATCCGCCATTGGGGACAACAGATTAAAAAGTACTAGAACGGATGATAAGTGGGAATAGTTAAGCCAAGCATTTAATATCTTTTTGCGCCTATTATTTTGTGATAAAACTTCACACAACTGCATTTAACGATACAATGAAACGCACAACCTTGGCCGCACGCCAAAAGCGATGCTATGCAGGTAAGATGTCTGTGAACTTAGCATATCAATTTCGGGCATCTCACAATCTGATGACAGTTCTAGTAGCATCCCCAATAGTTCTACAGTTCTTGATAGTTATTTTTCATAGTTCTGCTCATTTTCGAAAAATAACGGAACTTTAAAAAATGAGATGCTAACTTCGCGTACCGAAAGTTAGCATCTCAAGAATTTTCGAGTTTTCTCTGCAGTTCTAGTAGCATCCCCAATAGTTCTACAGCCCTCGATAGTTATCTTGAATAGTTCTGCCCGTTTTCGAAAATTAGCGGAAATTTAAAAAATGAGATGCTAACTTCACACTCGGAAACCTAGCATCTCAAGAGTTTTTGAGTTTTTTCGACAGTTCTAGTAGCATCCCCAATAGTTCTACAGTTCTTGATAGTTATTTTCCATAGTTCTGCTCATTTTCGAAAAATAACGAACTTTAAAAAATGAGATGCTAACTTCGCGAACCGAAAGTTAGCATCTCAAGAATTTTCGAGTTTTCTGTGCAGTTCTAGTAGCATCCCCAATAGTTCTACAGCCTTCGATAGTTATCTTGAATAGTTCTGCCCGTTTTCGAAAATTAGCGGAAATTTAAAAAATTAGATGCTAACTTCACACTCGGAAACCTAGCATCTCAAGAGTTTTTGAGTTTGTTCGACAGTTCTAGTAGCATCCCCAATAGTTCTACAGTTCCTGATAGTTATTTTCCATAGTTCTGCTCATTTTCGAAAAATAGCGGAAATTTTAAAAATGAGATGCCAACTTCACAATCGTAAACCTAGCATCTCAAGAGTTTTTGAGTTTTTTCGACAGTTCTCGTTGCATCCCCAATAGTTCTACAGTTCCTGATAGTAATTTTCCATAGTTCTGCTCATTTTCGAAAAATACCGGATATTTTAAAAATGAGATGCCAACTTCACAATCGTAAACCTAGCATCTCAAGAATTTCTGAGTATTTTCGAAAGTTCTTGTTGCATCCCCAATAGTTCTACAGTTCCTGATTGTTATTTTCCATAGTTCTGTTCATTTTCGAAAAATAACGAACTTTAAAAAAACAGATGCTTACTTCGCGTACCAAAAGTTATCATCTCAGGAATTTTCGAGTTTTCTCTACAGTTCTCGTTGCATCCCCATTAGTTCTACAGTTCCTGATAGTTATTTTCCATAGTTCTGCTCATTTTCGAAAAATAGCGGAAACTTTAAAAATGAGATGCCAACTTCACAATCGTAAACCTAGCATCTCAAGAGTTTTTGAGTTTTTTCGACAGTTCTCGTTGCATCCCCAATAGTTCTACAGTTCCTGATAGTTATTTTCCATAGTTCTGCTCATTTTCGAAAAATAGCGGAAATTTTAAAAATGAGATGCCAACTTCACAATCGTAAACCTAGCATCTCAAGAGTTTTTGAGTTTTTTCGACAGTTCTCGTTGCATCCCCAATAGTTCTACAGTTCTTGATAGTTATTTTCCATAGTTCTGCTCATTTTCGAAAAATAACGAACTTAAAAAAATGAGATGCTAACTTCGCGTACCGAAAGTAGCATCTCACGAGTGTTTGAGTTTTTTCGACAGTTCTCGTTGCATCGCCAATAGTTCTACAGTTCCTGATAGTTATTTTCGATAGTTCTGCTCATTTTCGAAAAATAGCGGAAATTTTAAAGATGAGATGCCAACTTCACATTCGTAAACCTAGCATCTCAAGAGTTTTTGAGTTTTTTCGACAGTTTTCGTTGCATCCCCAATAGTTCTACAGTTCTTGATAGTTATTTTCCATAGTTCTGTTCATTTTCGAAAAATAACGAACTTTAAAAAAACAGATGCGTACTTCGCGTACCAAAAGTTAGCATCTCAGGAATTTTAGAGTTTTCTCTACAGTTCTAGTAGCATCCCCAATAGTTCTACAGTTCTTGATAGTTATTTTTCATAGTTCTGCTCATTTTCGAAAAATAGCGGTAATTTTTAAAATGAGATGCCAACTTCACAATCGTAAACCTAGCATCTCAAGAGTTTTTGAGTTTTTTCGATAGTTCTTGTTGCATCCCCAATAGTTCTACAGTTCCTGATAGTTATTTTCCATAGTTCTGCTCATTTTCGAAAAATAGCGGAAATTTTAAAAATGAGATGCCAACTTCACAATCGTAAACCTAGCATCTCAGGAGTTTTTGAGTTTTTTCGACAGTTCTCGTTGCATCCCCAATAGTTCTACAGTTCTTGATAGTTATTTTCCATAGTTCTGTTCATTTTCGAAAAATAACGAACTTTAAAAATACAGATGCTTACTTCGCGTACCAAAAGTTAGCATCTCAGGAATTTTCGAGTTTTCTCTACAGTCTAGTAGCATCCCCAATAGTTCTACAGTTCTTGATAGTTATTTTTCATAGTTCTGCTCATTTTCGAAAAATAGCGGTAATTTTAAAAATGAGATGCCAACTTCACAATCGTAAACCTAGCATCTCAAGAGTTTTTGAGTTTTTTCGATAGTTCTTGTTGCATCCCCAATAGTTCTACAGTTCCTGATAGTTATTTTCCATTGTTCTGCTCATTTTCGAAAAATAGCGGAAATTTTAAAAATGAGATGCCAACTTCACAATCGTAAACCTAGCATCTCAGGAGTTTTTGAGTTTTTTCGACAGTTCTCGTTGCATCCCCAATAGTTCTACAGTTCTTGATAGTTATTTTCCATAGTTCTGTTCATTTTCGAAAAATAACGAACTTTAAAAATACAGATGCTTACTTCGCGTACCAAAAGTTAGCATCTCAGGAATTTTCGAGTTTTCTCTACAGTTCTCGTTGCATCCCCATTAGTTCTACAGTTCCTGATAGTTATTTTCCATAGTTCTGCTCATTTTCGAAAAATAGCGGAAATTTTAAAAATGAGATGCCAACGTCACAATCGTAAACCTAGCATCTTAAGAGTTTTTGAGTTTTTTCGACAGTTCTCGTTGCATCCCCAATAGTTCTACAGTTCTTGATAGTTATTTTCCATAGTCCTGCTCATTTTCGAAAAATAGCGGAAATTTTAAAAATGAGATGCCAACTTCACAATCGTAAACCTAGCATCCCAAGAGTTTTAGAGTTTTTTCGACAGTTCTCGTTGCATCCCCAATAGTTCTACAGTTCCTGATAGTTATTTTCCATAGTCCTGCTCATTTTCGAAAAATAGCGGAAATTTTAAAAATGAGATGCCAACTTCACTCTCCGAAACCCAGCATCTCGAGAGTTTTCGAGTATTTTGCATGAAATACATCCGAAAATACATTATTTTGCCTCTATGAGAACACTCAGGCAAGAGTTCCAGCTTATACAATAACTAACTTTCCTATTCTAAACTCGATTTGGAAATTATTTACGTCACGAAAACTATGTTTTTAATTATACATACGTAGATACGAATGTATTTCAGCAGTTCTAGCGATCACTGTCCATATTTATTGTATCATCTCAAGATGTTAGTTTTACAGTCCTTGATATTCATATACATATAACATTGGGTGAACCTATTTCTGAAAAAAAATTAACGATCAAAATTTACGAGATGCTAACTTCACACTACAAAAGCTAGCATCTCAGCAATTTTCGAGTATTTGGAAAGAAATATGTTCGAAAACACATAGTTCTGCCCCAGCAAGAGTTCCAGCTAGAAAACAATAAAAATCGTGATTTTCACATTTTCATAATAGGAAGGGTGGTATTTTTCAATAATTCTCATTTGCATCTCAGCAGATTTGGATAGATACGCCGTCAACACTATTACAATAACTATCTTCTCTAGTTTAAAACTATGTTTGTATTATAAATACCTACACACGAATGCTATCTACATCTGTTTCAGCAGTTTTAGCGATCAGTGGCCACAGTTCTAGTAGCATCTCCAGCAGTTATACCGTTCTTGATATTCATATGCACATTAGGTATACCATACTTATAGGTGTGAATATTTTTGAATAAACAAGAGAACGACCAAATTTTTATGAGATGCTAACTTCACACAACGTAAGCTAGCATCTCAACAGTTTTCGAGTGTTTTGCACGAAATACGTTCGAAACCACATAGTTCTCGTAGAGACGAGAACACTCAGCAAGAGTTCCAGTTAGAAAATAATAAAAAACGTGACATTCACATTTCTGTAACAAATGCCGGTACGGGAGTTAGGAAAGATGTTAGTTTTCTAGAGTTCCCTTTAGCATCTCAGCAGATTTCGATTGATACGCCTCCAACATGAGTACAATAATGATCTTCCCTATTCCAAACTTGATTTGGAAAGATTCATGTTACGAAAACTATGTTTGTATTATAAATACCTACACACGAATGCTACATCTATTTCGGCAGTTCTAGCGCCCAATGTCCACAATTCTAGTAGCATCTCCATTAGTAATACAGTTCTTGATATTGATATAACATAGATATGCCGATTTTGAAAAAAAAAGTACGATCTAATTTTATGAGATGCTAACTTCATACTAGAAAAGCTAGCATCTCAGCAGTTTTCGAGTATTTTGAAAGAAATACTTTCGAAAACACATAGTTCTGCCTCTATGAGAACACTCAGCAAGAGTTCCAGCTAGAAAACAATAATAATCAAGATTTTCACATTTTGCCAGTAGGTACGGGAGTCAGGAAAAATATTATTTTTCAGGAGTTCCCTTTAGCATCTAAGCAGTTTTCGATAGATACGCCTCCACCATGATTACAATAACTAACTTCCCTATTCTAAACTCGATTTGGAAATATTCATGTCACGAAAACTATTTTTTTTGTATCATCAATCAATCAATTCTTTATTTCATAATCATTCAATCATAAATACCTACACACGAATGCTCATCTATTTCGGCAGTTCTGGAGATCACCGTCTGCAGTTAGTTTTCAAACGTCACTAAGGCAGCCTTAACCCCCTACCGTAACACAATAGTTAGCACTGCTATTTTGCGGCTGGTTAGCAGGGGAAGGGGCTTGTAAAGGTCGCGGGAACGCGGTGGATGCGAGTGGCACAGGACCGGTCTGAGTGGCGCGCCTTGGGGGAGGCCTATGTCCAGCAGTGGACGTCTATCGGCTGAAATGATGATGATGATGATGATAGCAGGGAAAGACTGTGGTACTACCCTGGACGGACCTAGCACTAGGCCCTACTACTCTCACAAATAGCTAGATCGAATTGTCACCCCCAAAACCACTCTAAATTTCATCAAAATTGTTGGCCGTTTCTGAAATCGTTTGCAAAAGAAACAAGATAAGTTTTTTCAAAAATTAAAATTTGGGACAAGCTTTTATAGCTGACTGTACTTTTCTTTATAAATCCCAAACACGATGGGATTATGTTTAGTCGATGAGGAGTTCCTATATGTTCCGTCTCCATCATCAGATCAGCACCATGGTACTAGAATATTGTATTGTCATCTGACTTACATATTCTTGCAAAATTTCAGCTCAATCAGTTGAGTATAACTGCTTTAAAATTCAGTTGCAAGATTCCACCACATAGGTACATTGCAAGTTAAATAAAAACTTTTAATTAGTGCATTTAAATCTATACTAATATTATAAAGAGGAAAGATTTGTTTGTTTGTATTGAATAGGCTCCAAAACTACTGGACGGATTTGAATGAAGTTTGGTATGGAGATAGTTCGGGACCATGGGAATGATTAGGCTCCGTGTAATTAAGACACGGGTACTCGTAAGATTCAACCAATTTGTCATTCTTTGTGTCACTGTCAATTTGTATTTAACTTTAACCGGGCCGACGTGTATTCGATACCCGAGCGGTCCGAACGGAGCCGAGACCTGCGGATTTGGACCCGAACGTAGACACGGCAACAGATCCTTGGCGTGTCCGTGTAGTTCGGGATCTTAGCACCGCCGGGTGTAAGAACACGGGACTACGGTTCGGCGTGTAACACGGATATCAGGTCAGGAGCTCTCCAGTACAGGCAAGGGCAAAAATATGTATACACTTTTAGACCTTAATACAACGTAATAGAGTGAAAAAGTGTATACATATATTTTCCCTTGACTGTACACAGAAAATAAATGAGTAAACATATACTTGCATTTTCATTTCTTCGGGAATAAATGTGATTTTTAAATAATTAACCACTAATTGTCCCTATACATTTCTACCGTCAGTCGAAGTCGCGTGTGATAGCTAGTTATTAGAGTGGGGTAAATTTTTTTCCCACCTTGCCACCCCATTTACTCGACGCACACATACACATTTATATGTCTATCCCTTACCGGGGTACGCTCAGTGTCAAATCTTGAGGATTATTAATCTAAGAATATCACTTTGTAAATTTGTAGGTTATGTTTATTTTTCAATGACATTGACAGGTTTTTTTTTCTTTGATGTCAGACGTGGCTTTGTATATACAGCCAATGCCTCCAATGTTCACCGACGAGTATCAATGAATTTCAAAATTCAATATTTAATTTAATACGGAACCAAAGTTAAAATCCTTCAAATTAGTATCGCTAAATAGCCTATTATACGTAATAAAAATGTAAAAAAAAACATTGATTTTTTTTGATCATACCCAATTTGATTAGTACCTAAAAAACTGGTTTGAAGAAATGAGTAAGTTCTCGGTGCCAAACTGCTGATGTCTTTGTCACTTGCGCGCAATTATTGTATTGCCGTCTCACACGCACGATGTCATTTAACTGCCGCCCGTCCTGCCGAATCGGGAACAGAAGAGCAGACTCAAACCTTATTTTTTATACATTATGAGCTATGGAGCCGCGGGCCGCAAGATAAAATGAAAAATGGTTTATTAGGGATTAATTACTTACTATATACTACTAAAAATTATTGATTGAAAAAAAATACATACAGTGTAAACTCTTTATAACATCATTCTATATAACGATAAACTCCGAAATGAGCACCATTTGGCTGGTTTACCTTAAAAACCACGCATTAAAAAACTTTATAGCGCAACAACCATTCTCTATTACGAAGAAATGTGTTCATATTTTGACTCCGAAAATATTTATTACCTGTGGACGTTATCTTATCAAGCTACAGAAGATGCCGACTAACTCTTTAAGGTCCCGACGTACCTGAGAGGTTGTAAACAACCGTCTTGCTTTTGTTATTGTTAATTGTTGAACACGTGCATCATTACTCATTAGGCTTGATTTTCTTGGAAATGATGGTCTCTAACATACAAAACAAGTAATGGCATACCAAAAAACATCAGGCAAAGTTAACAGACAGACAAAGATAAAGAAAAAAATAATTACCTACGTAATTATCGTGAATTTGGTTGTTTTTCTTTCTTCATTCCATATAACGATAACTCTCTACTCTCTATAACGATAGAAACTGCTTGGTCCCTTGTGTTTCGTTATAAAGAGTTTACACTGTACCTACTAATTAAAAAAAAATACTAGTCGGACCGGTGAACTTCGCTTCACCACGGATTCCCATACAAAGTTATTGTTAATTTTTTTAGGTACCTATTAATATATGTGTAATATAAAATATACGCGCATATGCGAACTCTTTATTCGCAAAAATTTACTTAACACTGTCTTAATTATTTTCGAGGGACAATGGCCAAAGATTGTTTAAATTATTTTTTAACCCCTTTACCTAAAATATAATTTACTAAGAACTTACAAGTGCTGCATGGTTTTTTTGGGCTCAAAATGGCACAAAAAATCCTCTCATCTAACAACTACCGATAACTGAGCGCGAGCGGGCCGCGGGGGTTGAGTATTGCTGGTAGACGGTGCGGTGGTGGTGGCGTGGCGGGCGACAGTGCGCCCGTAGCGATGGGGCCCGTGAGGGATAGATTAGATTGTCTAGTCTAAGTAGGTAGTTTGTGAGCTTACAAGGTTACAAGACAGCTTGTGTGTCTATTGTTTTTTTATAAAATTGTATATTTCCGTGTCTAAGTAAACTAATAGCAGTACCTATTTTTAAAAGCCTTTATTATTACTTACATACTTTTATCAACCGAAGAAAAAAAAAGGAGGAGGTTCTCAATTCGACGCGTATATTTGTTTTTTTTTTTTTTTTTTTATGTAGGTATGACCACGCATAACTCCGTCAATTGTGAACCGATTTCGTTGATTCTTCTTTTAATTGAAAGGTGTAATCTCCAACTTGAACTAATTTCATAATTTGGTTTAGTTCTGATGATGGGATCCATGACAAAACGAGGGAACTCCTCGAAATTTGTTAGCATGTGTATGATTTTGGCATCATTTTCAAAGACTACAGTGACACTTACGTCCCATCGTACACATATTTGGAAACTGTAGCCGAAAAAAAATTTTAATTAAAAAAATAAAACCGACTTCAAATTCCGACAGCCAGTGAAGTCGGTGTCAAGTGAACCGCCCCAGAGCTATGACTACCTTATAGTAAACTTGACACCAACTTCACTGGCTGTCGGAATTTGAAGTCGGTTTTATTTTTTTATTTAAATTTTATTTTTACTTTCAACTGTTCCGTTGGCTGTCTGTCTGTAATCAAATCTTGCAAGTTGAATTTGATCCACTTCCCGGTTTCCTATTTAGCTGAAATTTTGCACGAATATGTAAATCGCGTGACAATGCAATATTATAATGACGTGGAGCTGATCTGATGATGGAGCTGGAAGGTCGCCATCGGAACTCCGTAAAAAAACACAACCCTATCGAGTTTGGGCGCGTTTCATTCGTCTTGAAGGGTAGATGAAGGATTTACAAGGAAAAGTACAGTCAGCAATAAAATTTGAGAAAGTTAATGATACTGTGAGAGCTCGAAGAAATATTTTATAAGTAGGTACTTACTTATTTAAAGGGTTTGTTTTGTCACACATTTGTATAGGTACCTACCCTCAACAGCAATGAAAACAGGTCACTTTTTACCTATGGAAAATCCTATACTTACATAGACCCGTTTTCATTGCCGTTGTGTGAAAAAAGCTGTGGTAGCCTAGTGGTTCGACCTACCTCTCATGCCGAGGGTCGTGGGTTCGATTCCGACTCGCACCTCTAAGTTTACTGTGTGGCGAAGGAAAACATCGTGAGGAAACCTGCACGCATCTGCGAAGTAATTCAAAGATGTGTGTGAAGTCCCCAATGCGCACTGGGCCCGCGTGGGGACTATAGCCCAAACCCTCTCATGATGAGAGGAGGCCTGTGCCCAGCAGTGGGAAGCAAATAGGCTGTAGTAGTAGTAGTAGTGTGAACTGTGAACATAATTATATACCTACCTACCTACCTATTGTGTAATATTTATGTAAGTAGGTACTCGTATTTTTTTGTGTAACAGATGATCTCTTAAGTCTTAACTAACCAATAATCATGTCTCTTAGGTACTTGACGGGCGGCAGCGGCATGTGTTTTATGGACACATAAACACATTACGCGATCTTGACGCCCGCCGCGCATCGGTTAGCAACCGTAGCGAGCAATGTGTCAGTAAAACGCTCGCCGCTGCCGCCTTCGCGCGAAGTTGTGGCTTGTGGCGTGGCGTGCTTGTGGCCAAGCCGTTAGCTAGGGCTCGAATACTCATATCTGAGAAAACTCAGTTTTAGCTATTTTCACCCGATCAAAGCTCGGTCGCCCAGGTATACTACCTACTTTGAACGCTAATTAAAACTTGTAACTATAGGATTTCTATTTACCTACTTACCTATTTCCTTATTTTTCCAATCTATCTCCAAAACGGCTGTAACGATTTGGACGAAATTTGGGGTACAGGAAATTACGGGGGCGACAAGTCTATCTAGCTAGGTGTCATATCTGAGAAAACTCGGCTTTAACTATTTTCTTTTCACCAAAGATTCGCCCAGGTCTAGGTCCTAGGTAGGAACCTACTTAATGCGCTCTAAGTTTAAACGCCCCCGCCTGTTTTCATTTTGACTGGCGGACCAAATCTAAATAAAATCAAAATCTAATGTCCTAAGTAGGTACCTATAGATGACATTTGTAATGCGCAAATGATTTAATTTGCATTAGGTAGGTATTAATATTACGGCAGAACATATTTGACGTGCCGGTGTCGCGGTAGTAGGTACTAGTCAAGCCAAGTTCAAGCAAAAGAACTGGCTAGCCAGCGCCAAGTGAAATATTACACGAGCCACTTGGTGCCACTTTTGAGTTTTGACCCTTCTATACCTACCTCAATACCTCTTTAACGTAAACACACAAAACTACGCGTGTTCTATTATATCCATAAGGATATGTATAGAAGCCCAAATTTCATGAAGCTTGCTCAAACGGTTATAAAGATATGAGGGTCAAAAATTCGTAAATTTTAGAACTGACTGACTGACATATAGTACCTAAATCTAACCCACTTCCAGGTAACCTAGAAGGATGAAATTTGGAATCCAGCTCGATAATTGTGTGTAGGTAAGCGTAGGAAAAAATAAAAAAACTTGAAATTTCCGATTACTTATTAGTATTACACTTTAGTTCGAAACAAGATTGACGGTACAAGAATTTTAGAAAAGCTGTTGTAACTTTATGTACCCAACGAGTACCTACTGCCACAAGCACAGAATAAGTAATAGTAGGTACCTACAATACAAGCGACTCCGGCCCGCGCTGTTTGCGCCCCCGTGCCGGCGGCGCGCACACAGCTCTACCGGCACGCGCCCTTTTACAGCTCTCTGCTCGCGGCCTCGCCGCCACAGTGCGACCTGTTCGCGACTAGTATACACAACACAAACTATTGTCAGAGTGGAATATAATGCTAGAACGAAGGATGGATGATTAGTTAGGTTTATACATGGTGGGTCGGATCGTATTGCAGATAATTTACCCACAACCCACAGTACCTATCGGCTATCGATTCTAAGCAAAATGTATAGGTTTTTAATTTTTTTTTAGTAGGTAAAATAAAAAAAATATATATGGGATTCTTGGTGAATCCCATACAAAATCATTTTTTTTACTTAATGATTCAAATAAATAAATAAATTTAATGATAATGAATGTCATGAATGAAAATTTTCTATTACAAACTTATCATTTGCGGTCGGCGCAGTAGACACGGCTACCGCACCGATCGCAAATAATAAGTTTGTATTAGTGTTAGATCTCAATATAGTACCCACATAACAATTGGTTAATTTCTGTACAAAAAGCAATGATATCCCCTCAAAACATAATTGTGAAATGAAAACCAAGTTCAATATTATGTGTGGTAGTCGATTTCACCAGCAAAATAATTGAGATATATATGTATAAAATAGGCACACCTATGTATATGAATATCAAGAACTTTTAAAAATAACTACTGGAGATGATAGGTACAACAAATGTGGACAGTGATCGCTAGAACTGCTGAAATAGAAGTAACATTCGTTTGTAGGTATTTATACTTAATTAGGAACATAGTTTACGTGACGAATATTTCCAAATCGAGTTTAGAATAGGAAAGTTAGTTATTGTAATCATGTTGGAGGCGTATTTATCGAAAACTGCTGAGATGCTAAAGGGAACTCTTTAAAATCCATCTTTTCTGACTCCCGTACGGGCATTTACTGGAAATGAAATGTGGAAATGTGTTTAATATTTTATAGCTGGAGCTCTTGCTGAGTGTTCTCATAGAGGCAGAATAATGTGTTTTCGGATGTATTTCATGCAAAATACTCGATAACTTCTGAGATGCTACCTGTCGGACTGTGAAGTGAGGTCTAATTTTTTAAAGTTTCGTTATCTTTCGAAAACGATCACAACTATGCAAGAAAGTCTCAAGAACTTTAGAACTATTGGGGATGGAACGAGAACTGTTGAACAAACTCGAAAACTCTCGAGATGCTAGGTTTCGGAGAGTGAAGTTGGCATCTCATTTTTAAAATTTCCGCTAATTTTCGAAAACGAGCAGAACTATTCAAGATAACTATCGAGAACTGTAGAACTATTGAGAATGCTACCAGAACTGTAGGGAAAACTCGAAAATTCTTGAGATGCTAACTTTTGGTACTCGAAGTTAGCGTCTATTTTTTTAAAGTTCGTTATTTTTCGAAAATGATCAGAACTATGGAAAATAACTATCAGGAACTGTAGAACTATTGGGGATGCAACAAGAACTTTCGAAAAAACTCAGAAATTCTTGAGATGCTAGGTTTACGATTGTGAAGTTGGCATCTCATTTTTAAAATATCCGGTATTTTTCGAAAATGAGCAGAACTATGGAAAATTACTATCAGGAACTGTAGAACTATTGGGGATGCAACGAGAACTGTCGAAAAAACTCAAAAACTCTTGAGATGCTAGGTTTACGATTGTGAAGTTGGCATCTCATTTTTAAAATTTCCGCTATTTTTCGAAAATGAGCAGAACTATGGAAAATAACTATCAGGAACTGTAGAACTATTGGGGATGCTACTAGAACTGTCGAACAAACTCAAAAACTCTTGAGATGCTAGGTTTCCGAGTGTGAAGTTAGCATCTAATTTTTTAAATTTCCGCTAATTTTCGAAAACGGGCAGAACTATTCAAGATAACTATCGAAGGCTGTAGAACTATTGGGGATGCTACTAGAACTGCACAGAAAACTCGAAAATTCTTGAGATGCTAACTTTCGGTTCGCGAAGTTAGCATCTCATTTTTTAAAGTTCGTTATTTTTCGAAAATGAGCAGAACTATGGAAAATAACTATCAAGAACTGTAGAACTATTGGGGATGCTACTAGAACTGTCGAAAAAACTCGAAAACTCTTGAGATGCTAGGTTTCCGAGTGTGAAGTTAGCATCTCATTTTTTAAATTTCCGCTAATTTTCGAAAACGGGCAGAACTATTCAAGATAACTATCGAGGGCTGTAGAACTATTGGGGATGCTACTAGAACTGCAGAGAAAACTCGAAAATTCTTGAGATGCTAACTTTCGGTACGCGAAGTTAGCATCTCATTTTTTAAAGTTCCGTTATTTTTCGAAAATGAGCAGAACTATGAAAAATAACTATCAAGAACTGTAGAACTATTGGGGATGCTACTAGAACTGTCATCAGATTGTGAGATGCCCGAAATTGATATGCTAAGTTCACAGACATGCAGGTAAGCAGCAATAAATGTGCACGACTGCTCTTAGTACACGCAAATTTCTTATTTTTAGGTTTCCTTCAAAATTTTACATTGAGTTCAAGATCACTAGCAGCTTCCGTAGTCATTTTAATTTTAGCATGAGGGACCTTGAAACACAAGAACAACTGTAATCTGCATGTTGGGTGTGGTGTAGCAATTCAAAAACTTGTTCATTTATCTACACCTTCTATACAATAAGAACAAACAAGGATTATAAAATTCAAAATTATTGTGAACCAATTAAATTAAAAATGTATTCTTCAATTAATCATTTCGTAACCTCGTGAAACCATTATTCTATTCTAGATGTTCAAGATAAGTGGGTCTTCCGGGTGATTCAGTCACGTCATGCAGTTAGTATATTTTTCCTCGGGTACCTATTATATATGTTCTTATTATATGTTTACCTATATGTTTTCTAAGCATAGTTATTATTGCTCTGCGATGGTATTTTCCCATTTATTTGAAAACTTTCAAAATGAACGCCCAATAAATAAAGGGGATGAGATCAGCCTGACCCAGAAAGGTCAACTCCATTTTTATACTTTCCATAAAATGGCACGCAGTCGCACAATGGAAGTGACCTTTATTTAATGAAATAACGTAAAATAGCCGTGTTTCGGAAACATGGTACCTACGGATACGAAAATCTATCAACACCTAATTTTGTGTAAGCATGAATAGAGGGTTTTTTTTTTCATTTATTTAATTACTTCAGCGCGAAAAAGACAGCAATCTGCATATCATTTCGCAGCTACTAAGTACCTAGGTATAATGCAAGTCTATGTGATCAATATTGCCATAATGTCATACAGTTGCGTCGTCGAGTTGTTTCCGCCGGTTGCATCTATTTACCGCTTGAAATAGCAACGAATAATCGTGGAAAATATTCGACTAACGGAGGTTAGGTATATCGTGCAATATTTACCTGTGCCAGCGGTGGATGCGCCTGGTGGCGATGCACGTCCGAGTTCATAGCGGGTGGCTCTACCGCGTATTTTTATTCTTCATCATCTGTAGACAACAAAACATTCAACATTTAAAATAACCTGGTTTTGTAACGCTTCTTTTACTTTCTGATACGTTACGCTTTCGTGTTCAACGAGGGAAAGGACGTCACGATCTAGATACTAACCCTTTGAATCATCAATGGAATAATTGCTTAAAGTGAAACATACGAAAATCTGGCCTCCTTATGCACGAGAACCGGATGAGTGGCGTTAGTTAATTGTGTTGATGGCTCGCGTCCCTTTATGTGGGTCAGCTAGACGCCACGACCACGACAACCTCCGCCATGGCGCCTCTGCCGAGACAGAGCCGCGTTAAACATCTCTCTCAGAAATGGCCAATCGAGTATTCGAGATACTGTTAACGTCATTTGTGGTAGCGTGTGCGACCACGATCGTTCCGCAACAGTTTGTTACGGTGGAAATATGATTGTGCACGCCAATAAAAATAGAACAGTTTCAAAACAGCCATATCATAAGAAGATTGCTGGTTTGTGTAAGAACATATTTTATATGCAGTCATGAAGAAGATTGGTATCTGTAGTATGAGATGCACAACTGAGGATCGAGCTCATGTTTATGAGTATACCTATCAATATTATAAAAACATAAGAATAATGTATGAGTTAAAAGTTAACATTGAATGAGCATTGCACATACACTGAGATCATGTTTTGATAAGGTATATTCGAATGAGGAAATCATAACATCAAGATTATGTAGCCACTCGTCTTCTCCTACATTTAGGTGTAGGTACTACGATTGAGCATAGTACGTGTAATATTATAATGAGACGGAAAAAGCGCTTCATTAAAAACAGGTATTAATTAAACACGATGCATATGCAACATGCAGGTAATAGGTATTCAAAGTGCAGTGATGACGAACTCAATGCAGAAATTTATCATAATGCAATATACCTAGGTGGAAAATACATTTTAAATTCGCATGATCCATATACATAGGTAATCAAATCTGTATGTTACTAAACTGAATAATTTTCAACGGTATTATCGATAAAAATAGATCTCATTGGTATACGGCCAGATTGAATAGAAGGAAACAGAACAGATTGTTAAGAATACATAAACGTAGCAATAGCATAAATGGCAATATATATGTAGGTTTATTCTGTAATGGGTGTGCCTCATGAGCAAGACGGAGGAAAAAGAAGATGATTCACTCTCGTTGTTCAGCCGATAGCCGCCGGAGCGTGACGGTTGTCGTGACGCGCCCGCTGTGCATACGAGGCCTTATGTAATCGTGTACATTACAGCACAGGTGAATTATCATTATAGATGTTTATATAGAAAAATACGAGCAGAGGGGAACGTGTTCATGGTGAATAAGCAACTGGTAAACCAAATTGAATAGAGTAGATAGTATCGCTTAATCTACAAGCAACAGTTAGACTTTTGTACTCAGTCCCTAACTGCATGATAGCTACCAGGATGTTAGGACTTTCTATCCGATTAAATGAATTGTTCCCAGTTCTACAGATTTCTTTTACAGAATACCATGTCTACAGATTTCTATTTCTACACATTCCCAAGTGCACAGATTCCCAATTCTACATAATTTAAATTTTACAGAATATTGATTCTGCATATTCACAATTCCACAGATTCCCAATTCTACATAATTGGTATTCTACAAAATAATACAAGGAATGTAACTGGGTCGACGGGTCCCCGCTACGCGGGGCCCCTATTTCTAGGTAGTTTGCCCTTCGGGCGTATATAGATAACTAACGAACCTAACCTACATTCACACCTAACGGACTGAGTGGACCCTTACCGGTAAAATAGTAGTCAGATAAGAAACTGTGGAATAAAGAATATGTAGAATTGGGAACCTGTGTAATTGGTTATCTGTTAAATTGGGAACCTGTGTAATTGGTTATCTGTTAAATTGGGAATCCGTAGATTAGAGAATCTGTAGGATTGGGAATCTGTAGTCATGAGCCCCAGTCGATTAAATTGTAAGAGCTAAGGCACTCAGGCTCGCTAATTGAGTACAGAATTAGCAGCGAGGGCAATCTAGTGCGTCAGGGAGGGGCGGGCAGCGGCCTATAAATGTAAGAGAACCGCCAGCTCAAACGAGGCGTCCGGCTGCAGTCTGCAGTAGCCGCGAGTGGGCAGGAAACTTAATGTACTTGTAGCACAGTACCCACCTACTTTCGTTCTACACACTTGCATTCCGTAGCGCTAGAGGCAACATGAGCTTATTAAACTTCAAGCTTTTTATCATTTGAACTGTACATCCACAAACTAGACGTAATTACCTATTCCAATTACGGTAATTCATGAACCATAGGAACATTTTGTGCTACGTCGTAGCTTGTACCTACTCCCGTCTTGTGAAAGTAGGTTTACCGTCGCAATTCAGCGGATATGGTGATTTGCCGACTGGCTACTTGACCTGGCTCGAGTGCGAGCACGGTAGCTGTTCAGCGGTTGCACAACTAACGCAACACACGGCGATTACTTGATTAGTTGCAGTTTTTGCGGCTCACGCGTGACTGCGAAGTTGCGAATGCCGCCTCTGCCGCGCCGCGTGCATTTACGTGCAATTTCTTCTACATAACTGCGGGTACATTAACTTGGTTATATCACGCCACAGTGTATGGAAACGTTTAACGCTATCATGGTCAAATGTAACGAAATCGTTTTAATTATTGTCAAAATTACTGCAAATGTTCTATTTATCAGATGTGGGTCCTCGTTGTTGTAAACAGAATTTCTGAAGTTACTTCAATGCCCTGTGACTACAAGAAGATAGTATATTAGACAAATTGTAGGCACTAAAACCCAGGAAGAATATGAGTAACCGTATAACAATAACACAACTACACTAAAAATCAAACCTAGAAAACACAAATGTGCTATGGACGAGTGCACCTAATATAAGTGCGTTGGACATGTCACACGTTGTCGTGTGTGTGACTTCAAGCAGTTACATTTAAAATTATACATAGAAAATTTGCTAGCTGAAATGTTACGGTGGAGTGTGACTATTTCTCCCATCCATAGTGTCACGAGCGGCGCCGGGCGTGACCACAACACGAGCAACGAGATTGGTCTTCGGAAGAATCAGGCGCGTGCCGGGTTGAACGACCACGCGTGCGTTTCACTTTCGTAGCATTGCATTGCTGCTTAACAACCAGTAAATATGTTTATTCGATCAGTAACACGATTCTTTAACAATGTAAACATTTGTTTTTTTATATCATTCAAAGTTATGCTTTTAGTGCTTTTACCGATCAGATGGGATCTGGTCACTTACGGCCACATTCCTTATAAGGCCAAGTATTATGAACGGCCACATCCCCAATGGGCCACTTCCTTTAATGGCCACTTAAAAACAATATTCCCCGAAAGGCCACAATCCGCTAAAGGCCTTTTCCTCTTATGACCACTTCCTCAAACGACCTTTTCCTGTTATGGTCACATCCTCAAACAAGATATATTAGTAACTAAGTATAAAAATGCCGATATAAAATAGGAATGTGACTGGGTCGACGGGTCCCCGCTACGCGGGGCCCCTATTTCTTTGTAGTTTGCCCTTCGGGCATATATAGATAACTAACGAACCTAACCTACTTCACACCTTTGACCTATTATATTACATTTTACATATATGACTATAAGACCCTGGCAACTAGTGAAACTGGCGAATATAGAAACCGATTATCTAGGGGAAATGACCATTTGACCAAACTGACGAATAATTAAATTAGCACATAAGGAAACTAGTAAATTTACGAAACTGAAGCCTAGCAAAACTGGCGAAAGAGTAAACTGAAGGTTTAGGAAAATGACCCACTAGCGAAATTGTCAACCTAGTGAAAATGACCAGAAGGTAAACTGTTGAATCAGCAAAATTGACGAATGAGGAAACTGACCAGTGATACGCTAATTCGGCTCCGGCTCTCCGTCTTATGGTCTTTCGGGGAATCGGCTGAACTAGGAATTTGCACAGTGGTCTTTCGGGGAAATGGCCTTAGTAGGAATCTGTATTGTGGTCCTTTGGGGAAATGGCCGTAATAGGAAAAGACCGAACAGGGATATGGCCGATGTAAGAATTTCCACGATGGCCGTAGAAGGAAGTGGCCGTAGGTGACCGGATCCATCAGATGCATTTCCACTGCAACGCAAGTTAGGTGGCAGTATATACGGAATTAATCTTATTTAGGTATACAAAGTCTGTTTTCCCCCGTGAGTGGTAGCATTTTTGGATTCCAATGGGAATTCTTTAAATGTAATCCCAGTTTTTACTACTTTTTAACAAAATTCTAGCTCTAGCATAAAGATTTGTCATTGCGCCAGGCGCGGCGCACTCTTTGATTTCTTCGCGCTCGATACAAGTACCCGCCGGCTTCGCACCGTGGCGTGATGATTAGTGGTTGCCGCGCACTGCTAGCGAATGCGCGCGCGCGCGCGTTTTCTCTTAATGTACGTCGCGACGCAAGAGTCATATGTGCTATGAAATTTGAATTATGTCAAAAAAATATTGTATAGCAGAGGGTTGTAGTAACAATAACAGTAAAATTATTTGGTAAAGAGTAAAATGATGTGGTATGGAGGTATATCAAGACGACCCAAATTTTTATTTTTTCTATAAGAATAATAAAAATAATTATGTATATACAGTATAGTATCATCGGGTACGCAAATTCTATGTACACGGGACGCGGACAACGGCTAGTATATTATGATACTGCAGTTGTGTGACTGTGTGATAACTTAATAGTAAATTACGTTGTAGCATCTGTGTAGACGATTGTTTTTAATAATGATAAAAAATAACTAATTTAACTTAAATATATATTTTGTTCATAACACTATAATACCTAACCTGTGTACTAAATACTAGACGCATGATTTTAATATGTTCTCGAGTGCGCCAGCCCTAGCGCTAGGGCGTGGCCTCCGAAAGAGCGCGCTGCATGCGATAGAAAGAGATGGCCACTTTCGGAGCGTACGGTGCAATAAAACCGGTTTTTGTTAGCAGTCGGCCTTCTGTACGTTATGACTATTACTTATTCTGTGATTGCGCGACCAATCCGAGGTAGTCTCAAAAAAAATGCAAATCAGCTTAATCACTTTCGCGGGTGGGCTTCATTGATTCAAAACTACTATCGAATCGGCGTTCGGCATTCACGTAATGTTGACCGCGTGGACCGCTCTACTCTCGAATAACCGGTCTTTTAATGTAAACACTCGTTTACGGTGACACAAGCCCACTCTTGCCATTTTGTGGCATCAAACAAAGAACAGGGCATCCTAAGCATTACATTTTCGTACCACATCGAATTCGGATGATTGGGTGCAATGCAAGTGGAACAGTCATGAAGGTCGTTGACTTACGGCCTTTAAATAAAATATAGGAAGTGATACCGCTGCTCTGTCGGCCCTGTACACATCCCCGTGGCGTGTTTACTTTAACAGACTGTTTATATTTTATTTTATTTTTGTATTCCCCGATTAACCCGGAACTGGTGATATCTATAAACAAACATTGCGAAGGGAGGAAAAGGAGCAAGGAGGCGGAGGATCAATCAATCAATCAGTTTGCGAGGTGGGATGGGATTAAAACAATGGATTGATCTATATTTTACATACAAGATTTAAATCGTATGCGATTTTAAAATATTGCACACCCAAGAAAATGCATTAAAATAGATAATCCACAAACACATTATATTATATTGTGCATTTTCATATAGTTACAATCGAATAATTCTAACTAATTCCACCTCGCAAGCTGCTCCGTCACCTTGGGATTTTGCTTGTTCTTGGTTTCAATTATTCCAACTACTACTACTGTGGGTGGTAGGTGCTACTATACTATACTGCGTGACAGTAGGTATAGCTCAATTTCCTTATTAGTGTAGGAAGTTTCCTTCGACGCAGCGTATTTACATGAATCGTATTTTATAAAATCAAGATTTCCAAGACCTATTCCATAAAAAGTTATTGATGCATTTCTTTAGTAGCCAATAAATTGGTTTGCCTCAACCGTGTAGTAAATAAGTAGGTTAGAATTTTGTATAGACATTTGTATGTCAGGCAGGTCAGGCTTTGCCCAATATTTTTACAGGAAAAATTAGAGGATGCCGTTCAAAAAGTAGTAACTGCGCACGTGTATATTAAAGATGTGAATTTCATTTATACGCATAAGGCCATAAAAAAAGCGTGGAGAGGGTTCCGACCCCTGATTATTTTCAATGACGTCATTTTCAAACCGTTTCACAGGATAAGCTCATTTATATGATATGGATGCCATGGATGGACTTCTAAATAATTATAGGTCAATACCTATCCTCCGTATTTTTTTCCAAAATTTTAGGTCCACTGGTTTCGGGGATAAGGGGGGGGGGGGTTATAGTATTGTCATAAAAAGTACTTTCATTTGATTTGTCACACGATATAGTCGGAGAAAATCGACTGTGTGTGACAGACGAACGGGCAGACACACGAGTGATCCTATATAAGGGTTCCGTTTTTACCTCTTGAGGTTCGGAACCCTAAAAAGCAGAATATGATGAAGCTATACACACTTTACTATCAAAAAGTTAATGGAGGAGAATAAACTGGAGAAATTGAGTGAATAAGTTCAGAAAACATCTCCATCCTTTTAAATTGGATTTGCACCAGGCGTAATAACGAACAAGACAATACGATGTAGCCTTAACACGAATAGAAATTACTTCCTTCCCTGTGATAAAGGCGATGGAAAATAACCATTTTACAGCCATTATGCCACTTGAATAAATAAAGTTTATTGTAAGGATTGTAACGTGGACGAAGTTTTAAAAGTTCACGGGCGAGAAAGACTAAATGAGTCACGATTAACAAAAATGTAAGTTAGGTACAGGAAATACTACCCCAAATGGTCACTCAGTAGGTATATATTAGTATAGTTGTATATTCCCGCAATAAATGGAACTTCCGAGGCGCCGACAGCATTTTCATGGCTGGGGATCATTAATACTGTTTTGGCATGCTATAAATCATAACATAAAGCCACCCCTGCCCGGCGTAAAATACCTATCCTTCGATTACGTGCGCAGTGCACCTGGCATCGAGTCATGTCATAACATAACCAAGATATAGCAGAACACAACTTAGAAGGCGCGCGGTGAACCACGGTTGACGCAGAGTCTGTTATTGCTTAATCCGGTTAATACCTAACCGGATATAAAAACTAGCGTCAATTGAGACATCATGAAACTAGTGTTTGTTTTATAAGTAAGCATTAAAACGCTTCATACTTCATAGGTACACGTGGTAAGCTAGGTATAAACAACATGATTTATTCTGATTTAGTCGCGTTAAAAATCGCTATTGTGAACAAAACACGATTCATCTACTGATTGATATCATATGGTTGCTTTCTTTGAAGCGATAATTAAGTACCTACCTACCTACCCACTTCAAATCCCGGAGTGGTAAAGCCGCCTAAATTTAGACGTCTACAGAATCCATTGATATGATATCATTATCACATAACGCACACTACAGCTTAATCCAGATAGTTACAGTAAACAATATTCGATGAATAAATAAAGTAATCTCGATATACCTATACGACATGTCCGGAAGATGCAACACACGTTACACATATATAAAGACCAAGATTAATTTCGTTGCATGCCAAGGTTGCTTACGCCCACAAAATTAAAGCAGGCAGCCTGTACGACTCTACGGCCACAGTTATGGAGCGCGACAATTGTGGGAAAAACGTAGTAACAAAACTTTAATCTCGAGGAACTATGCGCTGCTTACTTATGGCAGGCCGGTCATAAGATTAAATTTGTAAATCTTCGAAGTAAGTATAAAGAAAATAGAGGACCAAAAAGTTTGAAGGATGGAGATGTTTTAAGAGTTCCCGTAGATAAGTAGGTATCATCAATTTATGGATCATTGTTGAATTTAAGAATTTATTACAACATAAAATAAACATAACATTATGAGGACAGTATATGGAATTTTAATAACTCCATGCATAACAAATAAACCTATTTACAATGAAGAGAGGATGAAAACGGGATTGAGTAGGTATTCTCGGCCAATATTATGAGATTTGATATAATTTGAGAGAGATGAAACGTGACAGCTTTCGAAACATTTCTTTACTAACCACAAGGCTACAATAAGTACATTTTTAGGGTTCCGAACCAAGAGGTAAAAACGGAACCCTTATAGGATCACTCGTGTGTCTGTCCGTCCGTCTGTCACAGTCGATTTTCTCCGAAACTACTGGACCGATTGAGTTGAAATTTGGTACGTATATGTAAGTTTGTGACCCAAAGACGGACGTGTAACGAAAATAAATGAATTTTAAACATTGATCCTATTTTTGGGGGCAAAATTTGAAAAAATATTAATGAAGTTTTTCAAACTATATCGTGTGACATATCAAATGAAAGTACTTTTTATGACAATACTATAACCCCCCGCTTAGCTCCGAAACCACTGGACCTAAATATACGCCAGTTTTTCTTGGGCCTATCACATAGATTACGTGTGCGGTAAATTAAGAACACTATTAGGAAAATTTTACCATTTAAGCTTTAGAGTTCCTACTAGTACACTAAAATGTTTATACTTTGCTTTAGTCGATTCTATATTGGGATATGCTCTTGATTGCTATGGTCTTACATTCAAAACATACATAGACAAATTGGAATCTTTGCAAATCAGATTTTTAAAATTACTAGTTAACCAAAAAACTAAAAACAACTGCAAACACGACTACCGAAAACTATTTAAAATTTGTAAAATTCTTCCAGTAAGCTTAACATACATAAATACCTCATAGCAATAAATAACCACAGCCATCAAGAGCATAACCTATCACAAATTAGTCACAAATATGGCACGAGGGCGGTGTCCGCGGGTAAATTCGATGTGCCCAGAATAAATAATTACTATGGTGATAGAACATTGAAAAAGCGTGTTCCGAGCGTTGCCCGTGAACATCAGAACAGAGCCCAATCTAAATAAATTTAAAAAACTAGTTAAAAAACACTTATTAGATACATTAATATAGATAATGTAAAATAAGAATTTAGATAAGTACTTATTCATATCACTGATCTCAAGTATGTATTAGTATGTTAATAATAGATGTAGTACATTTAATGCTTTACTTGTACTGCAACATAGTGTCCGCCTGCAGTCAAACTGTATAAACAGTTTTGCAGGGTCATGTCTATATGTATGATCGCATTGTTGTATGCTTATTAATAATAAAATAATAATAATAATAAAATTTTGGAAAAAAATACGGAGGATAGTTTGACCTATAGATGATTACAGGAAAATTATTAAGAAGTCCATGGTATTTGAAATCTATCATATAAAAGAGATTATCCTGTGAAAAGGTTTGAAAATGACGTCATTGAAAATAATCAAGGGTCGGAACCCTCTCCACGCGAGTTTAACTCGCTTCTTGGCCAGTTTTTTATTAATAACTAATTAACTAATAGCTTCTGCCTGCAACTTCGCCGCGTTGTCGGGAACTTTGCGTTTTTCCGGGATGAAAATTAGCCCTTTTCCGGGCTCTGTCCTTTCCCGGGTCTCCAACTATCTCCATACCAAATTTCATCTATCAGCTAAATCGGTCCAGCGGTTGAAGCGTGAAGAGGTAACAGATAGACAGACAGACAACGCAAGCAAGCGGATGTTTAATGAAGATGTGGACAGGACATAAGGCATAACTATAGCGTACCCTCACTACGGTCAGTTTATGTTGTTTACTTATCATGAGGTTTTTAATAAAATACAGCAAGTACCTATAGCACAGCACGACACAACTTAGAAGGCGCGCGGCGAAGCACTAAAGCCGTTGACGCAATAGTACATTACAGACCTAGGGTGGTGAATTCGTAATGTCCCAGATCGCAGGTTTCTGTGGCCTGAACCGAAGGTGAGGGCCATAAATATGCGATCTGGGGCTTTACGAATTACCGCCCGTGGTTTGTCAAAAGTTTTACGTCTTGCCTTGGGCAAGAAGTGAGATTTTCTCTCCGCGTAGCGGGCAGAAAATCCTACTTTACGGCCAAGGGTGATGTAAAGTATATTATTGCTTCGAAGTTGTGTAACCCTGTAAGTACCTACCTCAGTTGTATAGTTTTATTTTCAAAATCCATTATAGAGTGGATATCGAGGAAATATATTCCGAGCCCGAACAAATGAAACTTTGCTGTCGTGTTTACACACTTGGTCAGTGGGAGTCGTGAGTCAACCGTTTGCCAGAGGATGCTTTGTTTGTTTATTAAGTGACGTACAGTGCACACTTCGCGAGGTGACAATGACAACACGCGAACACAACACATGAAATAAAGAGGGGATTCGGCGGCAGCGGCGTGCGGGCGGCGCGCTCGTCGATCGCAAACTGTCAGCCAGTGGGCGTGAGCTTGCGATCTACGGACCGACGATTTTCCCTATTAGTAAAGGTATTACACAAACGATCATCAACATACGATTTGTCTCAACTGCGTAATCGAATCTCGAGGCCGTGATGAATTAAGATTTAAGTCGTTGAATACTTAACAAACCGATTTAATGTCGTCTGAATGAATAATCTCATGTACGACATGTCCTACATCCGACCCTCACGGTCATTACCGCATAAGGAAACTTTAATCATTAACGTATACATATGATATCTAATATCTACGTAGGTATGTTCCACAAAACGAGGATTAATTACGTCGTGTCTGGACGCTGTAAATAATAATGTTACATAGGTATAATACATTATTTATTACTGCTACTGAATGCAATGAAAAGGATAACAAAATCGCCAGCCTTAGTAAGTGGAAGTGCAAAAGTATCTGTAGAAATAGAACTTCCTGGCTCTAATTACAACAAACCAACTATCCTAACTGCGCAGGAAGTGTATGACAGCACATAGGTAGGTACTGCATGTAATGGACACGAGTGCAGTTCGCCACGTGCCGGCTGCTGGCTCAGGCGAACGATTGTGTTTCGAAACAGCAGGGCTTTGCTAAACATCCCATGATACCTATCATGCCTACGTACGACTCTTGGCTCTTCGTGCCAAGTCCACAAACGTGTCCACATTTGACGCAGCATTAAAGTCACCCGAAAGAGATCTCCATAAATACACATGACCATTGATCGATCACACTTCCTTAAAGTTTACAGTTCGATCGAATACACATGCATAAAAGGTTCTGTAGTATGTAATCCACGTAATTATAACGAAAAACTACAATACAGCAGAAAATGCACAAATGATACAATTTTCCATGTAACTGCAGTGCAATAAATTCACGGTGTGCATTCAACGTTCGGTTGACATACAATTAGCAGTAGGTTTGAGGCAAGTGGAGCGTGAGAGGAATCCGGCACGGTAGTGTTCGCTCTGCAGGGCCCCGTGACGAGCTGAGCCACAGCAGTCTAATAACACAAATTAAACGTGCCACTTTCAACAATACTCGCAATTTAACTAAACATTCTAATTACTGCCTATATCGTTATATTTATCTAATAAGCCGGCAGACGCGTGAATAATAAAAAATATGTTATTAGTAACCTGCAAGGCCATAATTGTACTTCTTTAATCACGTCATGCTTCAAACGAACTGAAATAGGTAACATATACAGCATCCATCCGTAAGGGCCGGTACACACGGACTGCAACCGAACTGCAATTTCTATGAGGGCTGTGCAGTTCAAATGCAGTTGGTTTGCAGTTTTCATAGTGATTATCGTTCAAATGCAGTCCGTGTGTACCGGCCCTAAAGAACAGATGTTAAATAAGCCAGTGCGTTCGGCCAATATGCCTGTCACTTGTCGTTACAGCAGGTTCTAGGTTGATTTGTGACGAAAACAAATTGCGACTTTTGCATTGACGACGTTCGCTCATCTGCTGAGAACTATTGCGACTTCTGATGTTGCATCGGGTGATTTATTTCTGCGCCTGATGTTGTGTAGTTCGTTATAGCTATTTACAAACTATACCACTGAAATATTTGTTACGTCTCTGGCTGGATGAAATCAAGAAAAAACATTAAAACATAATTTTCAGCTACATATAATGAAATACAGCCGAAATTCTAAATAATGTCTCCGTCAAAGTAAAAGACAAGAATTATCGCGGAATATCTATGAAATTGCGAGGAAAGTAATTATATCGATCAGTTGATGCGTAGTGGCAGTCCGTGACCTGCTTCCCATAAAAGTGACTAACGAGGCAGTCAAACTGACTAACGTCAACAGTCGTTCACTTGACGCAGCATCGCGTGCTGTGAAGGGGCCGTTTTATTATGATCTGATCTCAAAGATGAACGGCATCACAGCAATCCTAGTTCGTTGGTCGGACGGAACCTTCAATATCATTTATGAGTTTCGTGACACATTGGAGATTTCTAGATTTCAAGGGTTCAATCTGCACTGAGACACACAATTGACACAATAACCTACCTAACCATACTATTATCCACTGAGATGACTACTGATTTCCGGTGTTGGTCAGATAAAACTTGGTACCTATTTAATCGAGGTAGGTAGACCAAAGGTCATAATCTCATAAGTAAGATAAAATGTATTAAGCATACTCAAAGTAATTAATAATTGTTATATTCTATCTATATATATAAAACAAGAAACTGACTAACTGACTGACTGATCGATCAACGCAGAGCCGAATCTACTGGTCCATTCCCACGGGAACGGAAAAAAACGCGATTTTTCTTTTCAATATTTCTGCGCATACGAAGTTGCGGGGAAAAGCTAGTAATCTATATTGCAAGTGTGTTAAGCTAAAGACCCAATTAGCGCGTCCTCCGACAAGAGGGCACTGAAGTCATGTAGGGCCTGCCTGCGCTGGGTACGGTGCGGGGTGATGTCATCGCCGCGCCTGCCGCACGTCAACATTGGATGGCTAATCATTTTAATATGTGGTCAGTAACGTCGTCAAGGACGGTGTAGACTTTATTGGACCTATACATATATATTTTGAAGACTAGCTAGCTAACCCGTGGGAGTTTTGTGAAATCCTCTCTTAGTGCTCCCCTACACTCCCCAAGGAACCTACTTGCCAAATCACAGTTTCCTAAGAACAGTGGTTTCACCTGTGCGTGTCATCAATTAGTCAGGCAGTCAGTCCGGAACTGAAGAGTTTTATCTACATACATAGGTATATTGATTGTATCTACTCGTCAAATTTTGAGAGATATGCGAGCGGTTTGAGCATAATCGTTTCGCGTGTAAATCGCACACGAGTAGAATATGGATGGATTCCTATTTTTTTCTTGTGTGTGAAGTGATGAACAAAAAGCGAACACTTTCGCGGACCACTTGGATTCTGTTTTCATACCTAATCCTAGTGTTAATGCTACAGCTGAAAGTGTTCAAAATCTACTTATGCAAACTAACCAACTTGATCTTCCTATCAGAAAAATCACTGTCGCTGAGGTTAAACAGGTCGTAAAAGAACTAAATCACAAAAAAGCTCCTGGATATGACTTAATCACCGGAAAAACCCTGAGAGAACTACCAGACGAAGGTTTTACATTCCTTACTGAAATATATAACGCAATCCTCTGGAGGGGATACATGCCACTACAATGGAAAGTAGCACAAATCACTATGATCCTAAAACCAGGGAAAACGCCTGAAGATGTTAAATCATATCGCCCAATAAGCCTACTACCAATACCATCAAAGGTCCTAGAAACCCTTTTCTTAAAGAGACTCATGCCGATCATCACTACAAATAAAATTATCCCAGATCACCAATTCGGTTTCCGACACTCACATGGAACTACAGAACAAGTACACAGATTAGTGGAAAAAATACATCAAACATATGAACAAAAACAATATTGCTCTGCGGTCTTCCTAGACATCTCTCATGAAGGCCTACTTTACAAAGCCAAAAAAGAACTCCCAACCAACTTCTATATCTTCATCGAATCATACCTAAAAGACCGCCACTTCTTTGTCAAAGTAAACAATGATATTACCAAACTACACAAGATACATGCTGGAGTACCACAGGGAAGCGTAATGGGGCCAACCTTGTACCTATTGTTCACGGCGGACTTACCTGAAACAGAAGGAGTAGTAATGGGAACGTTTGCTGATGACACAGATACTCTCGCGACATCAAAAGACCCAGTCGAAGCCTCCAAAAAACTTCAATGTAGTCTCGACAACATCTCGGCATGGCTCAAAACATGGCCTATTAAAGCCAACGAGACGAAGTCGATACATGTCACATTTACAACGTGCAGAGATACATGCCCACCAGTATCACTGAACAATGTCCAAATCCCACAGTCAAACGAAGCCAAATACCTCGGAATATATCTCGACCGACGACTTACATGGCGGAAACATATTTTCACAAAACGGAAGGCGTTAAGTCACAAACTTCGTCAATTGTACTGGCTGCTTGGTCATAGGTCGAAACTTTCCCTGGATAGCAAACTGCTACTTTATAAATGTGTACTGAAACCTATCTGGTTATATGGAATTGAGCTGTGGGGAACCGCTGCAAACTCAAACATTGAAATACTTCAGCGTTTCCAATCAAAGATGCTAAGAATCATCACCGGCGCCCCATGGTTCGTCACAAACCAAAGGCTGCATCATGACATGAAAATAAAAACAGTTAAAGAAGAAATACCTGACAAATCACTAAAATACAAGGAACGATTGCAACACCATCCAAATCAACTTGCAGTAAATCTGATGACCCCAAAGATAACTTTTAGAAGACTGAAACGTAAAGCCTCACAAGATTTAATTCCATAAACTCTGGATGTGTCAATGGACATATACCATGCAAGCCTAATATCAATATAGACCACAACAATTGGCTATGGGTGAAAAATGACAATGTGCTCGATTATTTTTTTAAGGATAGGAATAACCTTCCGTATCAAGAGAAAAAAATCTCAGAATTTTCCGTGCCGTAGATTCTGCGTAAAAAATAAAATTGGTTTAGCGTTATGACGATTGAAATAAAGGTGTTTCCTTGGTCCAAGTATGCAGCACTACTTCTTGAAAAAAAGTGTTCATACTATTGACATTATTGTTTTTTTCAAAAAGTAGTGCTGCATACTTGGACCAAGGAAACACCTTTATTTCAATCGTCATAACGCAAAATCAATTTCTTTTTTTTACGCGAAATCTACGGCACGGAAAATTCTGAGATTTTTTTCTCTTGATTCGCAAGGTTATTCCTATCCATAAAAAAATAATCGAGCACATTGTCATTTTTCACCCATAGCCAATTGCTCAATGTCACTGGAAGACAGATCGCAACATAAGGAGAAAAAAATATATATATATATATATATATATATTTCTTTCGGAAATTATGAAACGCTCCTATGCATGTAGATATAGTGATTCATTTTCAGTGATCGATTTTAAGTATGTAAGTATGTTGTCAAATATAATCAGATACTATAAAGCAGGATCTCGCCATAATGCGGCTTACGCATGGAAAATGCATTTATGTTTCTCAGTCAGTTGCTCAATTAAAGGATTTCAATTTATGCCATCGCGATTTAATCGCGATCCCGGCTACTGCAGTTACCTGCAGGTAGTGGAGATAAAGACTGTCCAGCTAATATGATCAATGACAGCCGTGAGTCAGCACGCCGCGTGCCGGCTGCCCTCTAAATTTAGACCAGACACTGCAGTATTATTTATATCACCACCGGCTATTCCCTTTGGTCACTACGTGCACAAATGCAAGCTGCAATGCAGACCATAATTATGTTCCTTAGATTAACTTTGGACCTGAGGCTTTTCAGATTGTATTTGAGAAATTAATTAAAACAGCTTAATAATTGACAGTTATTTGCGACGTAACCACCTTACGGGATAAACCTTTTTAAAAGATTTTCAACCCAAATCGGCGTATTCCCAATTTAATACTCATATCATTTAAGTTTTCATCAATCAAGTGTTGTAAAATTTGCATCCATATTTACTTAAGTAAGCCAGTGTTAATCAAAGAGATAAAAAAATCGATAATATGTAATGGTTGAAATTAGCAAACCCTTTCAGCAAAAAAAAATTGGCTCAATATAAATTGGCTAAATACAACAATTATCTTCCTTTCAATTCTTTCAATGTCTTATTGCAGCTGTATCAACATGCAAGTGACTACTTTTTTCGATATATAGTTTTTTGTTCTCTATCACTAATATTCTATGTATTACTTACTTAATTTTCGGTAAATAATTCAAAGAAAGAAATGAAAACAGTGATAAATTTTCCTAGATACCTACCAATTTCAAAGCAAAGTTTTTGATCAACATGTTCACAAGTAAGTGAGAATTAACCAGTTTTCATATGAAACAATGGATGACTAGTTTCCATTCCCACATTATAGAAATCTTTGAAAAAGTGCAACACAATGGCTGATTTAGATTATTGTGTACAATCAACATGTATGAAACCCCAATAAGTAGAATTTGCCACCATATGATACTACCAACTATTATAACATGTCCCTTTTTTTAAAGTCCATTAAAAACGACGACATGTATAGTATGAGGACTCACTACAATCCAATAATGCTTTTAGGATGCTGTTGTGCTAATGCAGCCAGCCAATGAGGTGCAGCACCTCCAGTTGTGGACAGAAGACTAATTAGCATTTGCACCTAAGTTGATAAAAATAGAATTTATAAACTTAGATTTAACACAAATTTATAATCTGAAATACAGATTTATTGAAGTAAGCCCTTCGGCCATGCTTATACAATTCATTTATTATTTACTAGCCTGTGACTTCTTTCATGTGGAATTCATAGCTAAAGGCTATATATAGATTTCCCATGGGAAATGAGTTTAAAAAAAATAGCCAATGTCCTTCACAATCGGTCCAGCAGTTGAAGCATGAATAGGTAACAGACAGACAGAGTTACTTTTGAATTTTTAAAATTATTTAGAATTTAGATGGATGGAATAATAATTATGTATATAGATCAAATATAATCATCTGCATAAATTCTTAACAACCTGGGAAAGTCGAAGAAGTATATAGATCTTTTTGTTTTTGATGATACATGGCCAAGGACTTGAATTTGTTCACTCTGCAATTTATCTTTAAGAAAATCACTCGAGTTTATCCTCAGAAAGTAAACGGGTAGTAGGCCTCCTCAAAGTCCTCCATCCAGACTTTCTGTGCTTAAGCAACTCATAACCTGGCATGGATCCATGTCTGAGCAAATGAAGGGTTAAGTCTTGTCCAGCCAAATATTCACCAAGTTAACACTTACATTTTAGAAAAGTATATTCTAACTTCTATAATTTTGTACAGTCGCCATTAAATATGTGAACATTTCATAGTGGTTATAGATATATAAACATACATTCATACGCCTTCGATATGTTTGTGCTCAGATATTTATGAGCAATTTGTTCGTTTCGAAATATCCGATGGCGACTGTACAAGCAACCTAAAAAATACTGACGAACTAGGCATTTATAATGTTGCAAAGCTGTTTTTAATTACGTACTTGTCAATTTACATCCAGCATTCATAGACAAAACAACAGTCATTGGCAAAACGATTAGAACATTTTAATTTCAAAACGGCACCAGCAAGCCAAGCAAGAAGAATTCAACAAGGAAGATTTATTTTATCCGCCTACATCGCTTAGCTGCCGTGACATATTTGACGGAGACAATCTGAATTATACAAAAACAAACACATGATATTACTTACCAATAATGAGCACGATAAGATAAAATTGTTGTTAAATAGTTCTCACTTCACAATCAAATCACATCACATAATTATGAAAGTCGTAAAGTAAGTAAACACACAACACATACGTCACTCGTTACAGTCCGCCATTTTATAAAATTATTTGGTTAACCACAGATCCGAGGCACGATTGATGCTAGTGTTGTTCAAAACCGGTAAAATCAAGTTCCTACGACAGGTTTAGTCAGTTTTATCGATACGTCGAATAACTTATTTAAAAAAAAGTATTCTGAGTCTATGTGTCATCTGAGTCTATCTGTCAACTGCATGGCTATGGCTACTATCAATATAGAATTATAGACGGAAATGTCTGCGAATATTTAAAATGCCAGCCAAAGTAGGGAATTTACTAGCCCAAATAGCATCCTTACGAAATTCCCTTAACGTTTTGAGTAAGCGAAAATCATTTAGATATGGTCTGCCGTTTCTTCTGTTTGTTGTAGGTGGATCTTTCGGTCTCAGGGAATGGACACAAATCAGGTTATCCTGCAATTTTCTATTTATTTTTATCTACTTAGTCCGTTTTTTAATTTAAGATAATAATGATTAAACCTCGTGAGATAAAAGACCACCAAGTTTGTGAAGCCGCTGCTGTTGACAGAAATAACCTTTCTGCGACTTTTTATTTCTTAATTTTGTAAATAGCCTGCCCTGAACGCAAAATAGGTGCAATTGGACGTTGATTTGTAGAAAAATCAGCCCGCGCAAACCTAGCCGGCCCTAATCTATTATCATTTATGCCTTAGCAAGATTAAGTCACCATCAAGAAGAGAATGCATACATGTCCAACAGTGGACATCTAACAGGCACCAAATTTCTTTACTTTCCATTTATTAGTAATTATTTGAAAGGGTAACCGTGACATCCACACATCACACATACAATCCATCCATCCATGGCAAACACTCACTATTATAAATAGAATTAATTTGACTAATTAATTAAAATGACTAACATTAATTTGTAGGTAAATTAAAGCATAAATGTTGTGCAATATAAACAATATTGCACAACATAAATGCTAGTGTCAGATGGATGCCAGACTCAAATGTATCTACTCATTATGTGTACAGTTTTGTTGTGAAATGAGATTTCAAAACCAGCTATTAAATTGAACATCGGAATGTAACAAAAAACATGTCTTTTTTTTCAGATATCAATTCTCGCAAGTTAAGGGTGTTAGTAAAGCAGAAGCTGAGAAAATGGGCCTTAATAAAGCAAAAGATGTCACCCTAGAAGATACTTATGAGGAAATACAGAAACTAGACATTGACAACTGGGAGAACAAACGAGGCCCTCGGCCCTGGGAACCTAACACACAAGAAATAAAAAAATGATTTATTTATTCCAGTAATAAATTAGCCAACTAGTGTGTATAAATGACTATCTACAATGTAGATATGTTATAGAAAACAATAAAATGTTAAATAGTTGTTTATTTTTATTATTTTACTACTTCTGCCCCGTGACTTCGTCTGCGTAGAAAATAAAATTGCCAATAACTTTTCTTTCCGAAATCCGATTTTAATCAAACATAGCTTATATCGTGCTCCAAATGATGCTCTATGTACCCTTGAATACTACATTCAAATCGGTTCAGTAGTTTCGGAGAATTAACTCTTACAAACAGATAGGCAGAAAAGATTTCTAAAAATCGCTGTTTTGTGGTCTACCATATATATATATCATTAGATCCCCCTTCCTTTTTAACTTTTCTTTCTATGTACAGACATGCTGGGTTCTGCTCTTTTATTATAGTAATAGATAGACTGCAACATTGATGTAAAAATAAAATATTTTATACGGAATCGAGCAGGACATCAATGCTTTTAAACCTATATGAGTTAACACTTTTAGTACGTATCAATAGAAAATGGAATCAGGTTGATGAAAGAGCAGTAGGCCAGTCAGTAGCTTATCGTTACTTTTGTTATAAAAAATTGTTTGGCTGCGCGTTATAATAGTTTTTATCTTGAGTAGAACTAGTAGAATTATCTTTGGTCCGCGACTTAGTCTGCGTGGAATTTCATACTAATGCGGGGAATCTACACTACACAAAAGGGTTTCAGGGTAATCCGGGATAAAAACAAGTCAATGTCCTGGGACTCCATCGTTTGCTACTTAGGTACCTACCTACCTATCTCTATACCAAATTTCATGCGTGAGGAAGTACCAGTATGGGTACATTTTCGCATTAGTGGCAAAGTAGAAAGTTTTGTAATCATTGATAAATGATTGATAATGAATAATAAAGTAAGAGATTATGAGTAATAAGGATGTGCCCAAGTCCTACGCTACCCCGAAGTCAGATGATGATAATGGCGAAGGTAAAACGTATTGTGTCATTTTCTAGAATATATTATACTGCGTATTAGGTCTACCGTTAATCTAATTATAGTAATCTCGTTATATGTTATTTTGCAGAACTTGGTTTTGTTTTGATCAATAACCCTAATGACGTCACAAAGAAATTTTGATCAGCAGACTTGACGCATGCGTTCTAGAAATTTTCTATGACTGTCTCTCTTTGTCATACTGCGTTAAAGGAGGACATATTTTCAGGTCGGTGTACTTCGTGCATTTCCGCGCTCACTCGGGTGAACAGATTGATTGCGTCGTCGCTGTCTATAAAAAGGGGTGATTGCTCATTGGGCGAATCATTTCAAATCGAAAACTCGAAAAAGGAACAATTTGACCGTGTGTGACTATTCAGATTTGTTTGTTGGAGATTATAGTATTGTACATTATCAAGAAAAATTCTAGTGATTAGGTAAGTGCGTATATTTTATTGTTTTAAATACGAAAACCTTGAGCTTTAAACTTCTCCCCATTGTTCGATTTCTAAACATTACGTCGAAATATTCCTGTCCGCCATTTTGATTTGGTGCCGTTTAATACTGCGAATTTTAGTGTAAAATTTCTTATGACGATATAAATCTACTGAAACTAGCTTTGTTCAAGTATAACTTATTCTTATAATCAGTTTTTACTAAGAAGTGTAATATAATAACTTATTGCGTCACATTTCCATATTAACAGGAAGCTATAAAGTAAATACCATGACATGACCTAATTGTATTTTATGTCTTTACTCGTTAGGAATCTGCTAATTCAGTCGCGTTTTCGTTATTAAATAAGCAATTTCTTTGTTATAGGACAAAATGCAGATCTTCGTGAAGACGTTGACGGGTAAAACCATCACCTTGGAAGTTGAGCCGTCGGATACCATCGAAAACGTAAAAGCTAAGATCCAAGACAAGGAAGGTATCCCTCCGGACCAGCAGCGACTGATTTTTGCTGGTAAGCAGCTGGAGGATGGACGCACCCTGTCCGACTACAACATCCAGAAGGAGTCAACTTTACACTTGGTGCTGCGTCTCCGAGGTGGCATGCAGATCTTCGTCAAGACATTGACTGGCAAGACCATAACTCTGGAAGTGGAGCCTTCGGACACAATTGAAAATGTCAAGGCCAAAATCCAAGATAAGGAAGGCATTCCCCCAGATCAGCAGAGGCTAATATTTGCTGGCAAACAATTGGAAGATGGACGCACTCTGTCAGACTACAACATTCAGAAAGAATCAACCCTTCACTTGGTGCTGCGTCTGCGTGGTGGTATGCAAATTTTTGTCAAGACCTTGACTGGAAAGACCATCACCCTTGAAGTGGAAGCATCAGACACTATTGAAAATGTTAAGGCTAAAATTCAAGATAAGGAGGGCATTCCCCCAGACCAGCAGCGATTGATCTTTGCTGGTAAACAATTGGAAGATGGTCGCACATTGTCAGACTACAACATCCAGAAGGAATCAACACTCCATTTGGTCCTGCGTCTACGAGGCGGTATGCAGATTTTTGTCAAGACCTTGACTGGGAAGACCATCACCCTTGAAGTGGAAGCATCAGACACTATTGAAAATGTTAAGGCTAAAATTCAAGATAAGGAGGGCATTCCCCCAGACCAGCAGCGATTGATCTTTGCTGGTAAACAATTGGAAGATGGACGCACACTGTCAGACTACAACATTCAGAAGGAATCAACACTCCACTTGGTCCTACGTCTACGAGGCGGTATGCAGATTTTCGTCAAGACCTTGACTGGCAAGACCATTACACTTGAAGTGGAAGCATCAGACACTATTGAAAATGTTAAAGCTAAAATTCAAGATAAGGAGGGCATTCCCCCAGACCAGCAGCGATTAATCTTTGCTGGTAAACAATTGGAAGATGGACGCACTCTGTCAGACTACAACATTCAGAAAGAATCAACCCTTCACTTGGTGCTGCGTCTGCGTGGTGGTATGCAGATTTTTGTCAAGACCTTGACTGGCAAGACCATCACCCTTGAAGTGGAAGCATCAGACACTATTGAAAATGTTAAGGCTAAAATTCAAGATAAGGAGGGCATTCCCCCAGACCAGCAGCGATTGATCTTTGCTGGTAAACAATTGGAAGATGGTCGCACACTGTCAGACTACAACATCCAGAAGGAATCAACACTCCATTTGGTCCTGCGTCTACGAGGCGGTATGCAGATATTCGTCAAGACCTTAACTGGCAAGACCATTACTCTTGAAGTGGAAGCATCAGACACTATTGAAAATGTTAAGGCTAAAATTCAAGATAAGGAAGGCATTCCCCCAGACCAGCAGCGATTGATCTTTGCTGGTAAACAATTGGAAGATGGACGCACACTGTCAGACTACAACATTCAGAAGGAATCAACACTCCACTTGGTCCTACGTCTACGAGGCGGTATGCAGATTTTCGTCAAGACCTTGACTGGCAAGACCATTACACTTGAAGTGGAAGCATCAGACACTATTGAAAATGTTAAGGCTAAAATTCAAGATAAGGAGGGCATTCCCCCAGACCAGCAGCGATTAATCTTTGCTGGTAAACAATTGGAAGATGGACGCACTCTGTCAGACTACAACATTCAGAAAGAATCCACCCTTCATTTGGTGCTGCGTCTGCGTGGTGGTATGCAGATTTTTGTCAAGACCTTGACTGGCAAGACCATCACCCTTGAAGTGGAAGCATCAGACACTATTGAAAATGTTAAGGCTAAAATTCAAGATAAGGAGGGCATTCCCCCAGACCAGCAGCGATTGATCTTTGCTGGTAAACAATTGGAAGATGGACGAACACTGTCAGACTACAACATTCAGAAAGAATCAACCCTTCACCTGGTGCTTCGTCTGCGTGGTGGTATGCAGATTTTTGTCAAGACCTTGACTGGGAAGACCATCACCCTTGAAGTGGAAGCATCAGACACTATTGAAAATGTTAAGGCTAAAATTCAAGATAAGGAAGGCATTCCACCAGACCAGCAGAGGTTGATCTTTGCTGGTAAACAATTGGAAGATGGACGCACTCTGTCAGACTACAACATTCAGAAAGAATCAACCCTTCACTTAGTGCTGCGCCTGCGTGGTGGTATGCAGATTTTCGTCAAGACCTTGACTGGCAAGACCATTACTCTTGAAGTAGAAGCATCAGACACTATTGAAAATGTTAAAGCGAAAATTCAAGATAAGGAAGGCATTCCACCAGACCAGCAGAGGTTGATCTTTGCAGGTAAACAATTAGAAGATGGCCGAACTCTATCTGACTACAATATCCAGAAAGAATCTACCCTTCACTTGGTGCTGCGACTCAGAGGGGGCATGCAAATTTTTGTGAAGACTTTGACTGGTAAAACAATTACCTTAGAAGTAGAGGCTTCTGACACAATTGAAAATGTTAAAGCCAAAATCCAAGACAAGGAAGGGATTCCTCCAGACCAACAACGTCTCATTTTTGCAGGCAAACAATTGGAAGATGGCCGCACACTCTCCGATTATAATATTCAGAAAGAATCCACACTTCATCTTGTACTTAGGTTGAGAGGAGGTGGCATTTAATATTTGACACAGCATGTTCTTCTATGTGCATTTCTATTATTTCACAGCTAAATTTGCAAAATAGATGAGAATAAAGCTTTGTCACTGACTGAATATTTTGTTTATCTTATACTTTTCTTCTATATAGTAAAGTAGGTCCTAATAATTTGTACCTAGAATAATTATTCTATTCTAGTTGTGTAAAATAGTTGTACACGTTTGAGAACCATCACCGTCCCTATGTCCCTATATGTGCATATTTACATACATGCTAGGCACGGGCCTCATCACGAGAGGTTTGGGCTGTAGGCCCAGTGCGGATTGGGGACTTCACGCACATGCTTGACTTCGCAGATGCGTACAGGTTTCCTCACGATGTTTTCTTTCCCCGAAAACCCCGGTGCCGGCCGGTGGTAAATTTAAATTGAATTTCGCACATAAGTAAACTCAAAGGTGCGAGTCGGTTTCAAACCCTCGACCCTCTGCTTGCGAGGCGGAGGTCGAAACACTATGCCACTACGGCTTCATATTCTTTGGAGATCACGGGATAGTCGGGAAAACGCAACGAATAGACTATCCACCACCACTTCCTTTGTACGTGCCAGGCACAGGCCTCTTATCACGTGAAGGTTTGAGCTATAGTCCCAACGCGGGCCCAGTGCACATTCATCTTTGAGTTACTGCG
Source organism: Aethes cnicana (assembly GCA_963971205.1). NCBI lineage: Eukaryota > Metazoa > Arthropoda > Insecta > Lepidoptera > Tortricidae > Aethes > Aethes cnicana. The sequence goes on from OZ020286.1 coordinate 5,656,105, forward strand.
CAGATGCGTGCAGGTTTCCTCGCAATGTTTCCCTTACGACACTCCGAACCTGGTTCGAATCATCGAACCTCCCCCCCTCTACCCGTACGCTCTGCATGAGAGACGGTAGGTCAAAGGATTTAAAGGCTATCACTATCGAGGTTTTTTTTGACACGGTTTCACGTCTTTCTTGAATTGATTATTTTTATCTAGCTAGGCCCTAGCCTAGATGTCTCTTTATCTAACCTTATAACGAGTGATAAAGACAAAGAAGCTTCGGGTGAAATTTTGGGCAGGTTTTTGGATTGTGGACAAAAACGACTTTCGGACTCAATTTTTATTATTTCGAAATTGACACTACTAGCTCCAGATGTATTATTACCTCCATGGGTCGATGCATCTCCACAAGATCTCCACTATGGAGGGTTGAAGTAAAGGAGCGCAATCTATAGTTTCAAAAGTGGATACCAAATCGGGTAGGTTGGGGGCGTTGCGGTCGCCACAAGTGTCAAGCCACCTAGATGGATAGTCTGCAGTAGCGCCTTCAGATGGCGCTGCTGAGGCGAAAACGCAGCGAAAACGGTTGTGAGGAGAGTGTGTTTTGTTTTGTTGCTCATCAAATCCGCTGCAGTCGCTGGACACGTTTTCAACTGTTTCGCCATATAAGATTGTGCTCCTTACCAAGACACATTCCACACTCCATAATCTCCACTATGGAGAGTTGAAGTAAAAGAGCGCAATCTTTATAGTTCCAAAGGTAGACACAAAATCGGGTAGGTTAGGGCGGATAGTCTGCAGTAGCGCCTTCAGATGGCGCTGCTGAGGTAAAAACGCAGTGAAAACGGTTGTGAGGAGTGTGTGTTTTGTTTTGTTGCTTATCAAATCCGCGGGACATATTTTCAACTGTTTTGCCATATAAGATTGCGCCATTGCGCTCCTTACCAAGACACATTCCACACTCCATAATCTCCACCCTATGAGTCCGTTCCGAATCACGCTCATAGCGCTTTGTGCGCGATACGGAACATACCCTATATCGTCTGTGGTATCGCAAGGGTATCGCGCTGACAGCCCGCACAACTTCCGCACCACCCGCACAACAAAGGCTGCGTTCCGAATCGCGCTCAGTGCACTCACACACAGCACCTTGCATCCCTTTTCGTCTTACAAGTCTACTTTCAAGAGGACAAAGGATGCAAGATAAATGTGAGTGTTCTGAGCGCGATTCGGAACGCAGCCAAAATGTCAATAATCTACTGTCACCCACCCTACAGTACAGTATTTATTTACGAACGAACGACTACAATATGATATTACACCAATGAGTATTACACTGAAATTTGTACTATTTTCACATTTTTAAATGAGTAAACTTAAGAACACACAATTTACCCTGTACCCTTATACCAAAAACTTTATGCTCTCAATGTTACTATAAAATCAATTTATAAATTGAAACAGAAAGACTCGAGTAAGATGTATCACGTATCGTTTATATTCATTTCATTGCTCTCTATTTTCATTCTAAATGCAAACTGTAAGTATTGGTATTGATATCAACTGTTTGTAACCATATTATGAGTTGGTTGAACTAAATTCTTGCTGCTTTAAAATAAACTGCTTTTTCTCTATTTTAGGTTCTATTGAGCATAACCTGAAGTATTTCGAAACAATACACGCGTCGAACCTCAAGCACCACGTCGTGAAGCGCGGGGCCAAGCCTTCAAACCACCTCTTCAACACAATCAAAGAACTGCACTTCCGAACCCTTGGCAAAGATTTCAGGCTCATACTGCATCCTCGCACATCTGTCCTGCATTCCAATTTCAAAGCTTATACTGTAGATGGAGATGGAAAAGAAACCACAGTTCACATTGGTTAGCAGGCGTGTGGACATTTTAATAAAATAATACAATTGTTTAAACCACGCAAAATAGGTGCGATAGATGTCGAGTTGCGGAACACCAGGCCGTGCAAACCTATACAATTGTTTAAACCTTTGCAACAGGAGATTACTTTTGACAGCATTGTAGCACCTAAGCACTAAAGAGATCTGTATCATTTTCGTTAGTATCAATCACAAGCTATAATTCTTATCATTTGTAGATCGAGACAACTTTTACACGGGGAGAGTTTTTGGTGAGAAATCATCAGAAGTTAAACTGCACATGGAAGATGGTGTGATAACTGGCATTATTCATACTCCGGATGAGACGTATCACATTGAGGTAATAATGTGCTGCAGTACATAAACATATAGTTTTTCCTCTTTGGAAACTAATTTTAACTTAAATACTAAACTATTTATTTACTGCCTTACAGCCCTCTTGGCGTCATTTGCCGCATCTAGGTGATAAAATGATGATAACCTACAAGGGATCAGACATAAGATTCAGTTGGACACACTCTGATGATACCAGCAAACCAAGAGTTTGTGGATATGTCAAGGAAGGGAAAGGTACAATGTTCATTTGAAACTTAATTTGTAGATTTAAAAATTATCTGACTTCATTCTTTAATTGCAGTTAAATCATTTGACCACTTAATTTTATTACAATGTGAGGATACTTACTACATCTTTATTTTAGAATTGGAAGAAGAGGATGATGATTATTATGAAAATGACAAATTAGAGCACAAACATGATCAGTTCGAGAGAGACAAGTATTTGGGCAACAGTGAACCGTATCACAATGATGATCCCCATGAAACAAGTACCACTGACGACAAGCACAAGAGAGTGAAGAGGCAAAGTGACTATGAGTACACACCCACCAAAACAAGGTGTCCTTTGTTGCTAGTGGCTGACTATAGATTCTTTCAAGAGATGGGTGCCAGCAATACTAAAACAACTATAAGTTATCTGGTACATAGTTTTATATGTTACAGCATAGAGTATTTGACCGTAACAAAATGATGTTTATAATCAATTGATTTCAGATCAGTCTTATTGATCGAGTTCATAAGATATACAATGATACAGTGTGGCAAGATCGTCAAGTGAGTACACATAGCCTTGGTTGCATCAGAATGTTAATATTAGTTCAATTTAAGCTAAAGTGAGCTTTCATTCTCTAAACACAATGACTTAAGTCGATTTAAGATTTAAGGTCATTTCTACCTCAAAATTACAACATTAAGTGTTATTCCCGCAATGTTTATTTAAGTACTCTTTCAAGATATAATTGTGGTCTGTTTTTTTTTTGTTTTGAAAAAGGTCTGAATTTTGTTTTTAAAGCTACTAGTATTTTTTAGCTTATAATTTAAACCTAATATTCCATAGGTGCCCTCATTGCAACATGACGTAACTAAACGGAACCTTGTGTGTGTGTCAGGACATGGACGGGTTCAAGGGCATGGGGTTCGTGATCAAGAAGATCCTGGTTCACTCGGAGCCCACGCGCGTGCGCGGCGGCGAGGCACACTACAACATGGTGCGCGAGAAGTGGGACGTGCGCAACCTGCTCGAGGTACGGTACACAGAAAGATGCACTCACCTTTAGTCTCTCTGGGGCATACTGAAGTAGTACATGTTTATACAAGTGCGAAAAGTTTGTCAATTTATGTAGAGTCCCTAGTTATGTTGGCGCGGTCGAAAGCGAGCCCTAATGGATGCCGAAACAATTTCAATTTCGCGCGCAATTAACAATATGCATAATTAAGTAAAATAACAAACATAATGTAGTTCAAAAAGTAAAAAGCACACTAAATAGATATGTTTACTTACTTTTGGGGAATTGTTTGCATGAGCACACATGACTAACAGGAAATCAGTAAAGTTACCTGATGGTTTAAATAAGGTCCTTTAAGGCTGTTTTCACACCTCCGCCGCGGAACTGAAATAGCGGTTTGAACGCGGAGATGTGAACGGCGTCAAGGATGTGTATAATGGACTAACGATCGCAAATGTTCAGCGGTACCGCTATTTCCAATCCGCGGCGGAGGTGTGAAAACAGCCTAAGTGAAAAGAAAACCATCGAGTAGTGCATTAATTAGTGGATTGTTTGGGTGCGGGTAGGTTTTCAGCCGCGAGTACTCGCACAAGGACTTCTGCCTGGCGCACCTGTTCACGGACCTGAAGTTCGAGGGCGGCATCCTGGGCCTGGCCTACGTGGGCTCGCCGCGCCGCAACTCCGTCGGCGGGATCTGCACGCCAGGTACGCCGGCTAGAAAGGCCCAGCGCAATATGACCCATGATGGCCATGCGAACAACTGAACAAAGGACGGCCACGATACCCCATGATTCCTTTAATAGCTCCTCTACATAATGGACCAGCGAGATGGGCATGCGATGGCTGATACGCAAATACACGATCACGACATTCTACGACCACCTATGATGGCGGATGAAAAACCGACTTCGCGCCTTAAGCCTCCGACACTACTGCGTTCTGCATATGCTGGTCCATCTCTGGTCCACTGACCAGCATGTTGGCCCAACATGTAGAGGAGCTGACGAAGTCCCCGTTGAGCGCCATTGCTCAGTAATGGCTCCTCCATCTTAGTGGGCAAGTATTATGGCCCATCATGTAGAGCAGCCAACAATGGCAAAGGCCCCTAGCGGGCCTTCATTGGCCGCTGTGTACTGCCCCAACTATAACTATATAGCAAACATATAAGGCAGAGCTTATTCAGCAATTAGGTCATATTAAAGACATATAAGCGCGAATTATGCAGTCTACATCGTATAAAAGCACTTTATTCAGCATTTTAGTTACTCAGCATATTTGTCATATAATGATGCTGAGTAAACGTTTACTCAGCGTCCTTATATGACTTAAGTATCATATAAGATTTGCTGATTAAGCCTCTACTAAATGACGCTTATATGACGTTTTAGTCGAGTAACAGCGTGTTATATGACTTTCTAATAGCAATCTTAGGTCAGTCGAGTAAAAGTATATTCGATGTCGATTCGGCTTATTATACGACTTTTATGTTTTATAAGTTGCACTAAATAGTAATAATGGTTTCCATTGCAAGAATTATATAACCAGTTTGGTGTCATGGCGCTAAAACCACTAAATTGCAATATAAGAAGCTATGTCATGACCTATTTAGCAGTGAAAATGGCGGACAAATGGATACTTATGATAAAATATTTTTAATTACACTCATTTATCTAAGAATTGAAGGGGCGCGTTAATTATTTATATAAGAGAAATAAGTCATATAAGAGAAATATAAGTTGCAGTTACAGCACAAAATAAGCATATATCTGTCACTCCGGCGATAATTAAATGACCATTTAGCTGAACAGGTTACCTTTATATGATTGAAATGCTGATTAAGTTACTCTTATACAACCTTTATATGACTGAAACGCTGAATAAAATGGGCCCAAATCGCGCTATATAAACGCAATCATTACGTTTATATGACTTATCTCGTAATTTGTATGCTAAATAAGTTACGTTGCCGCGACCATTATATGACTTAATTTTGCTACTTGGGGGGCCCCTCAAGGCCTACGTAGACGATTTAATGTGAACATTGACGAGTTTGATGACCGGTGCTATGCGGTGACATACTGTGAATATGAACCGCGCCGAATATGCCGGTGTTCGAAACTAATTTGCTCAAGTACACCAAGTAACTTTCATGCTGCCACACTCAGAATGTAGACTCAAAGATAATGACGCAGTAGAACTAGTCATTGATTTAGATCAGACTGACTTTCGACCTCTAAGAGTCTGAGTTGCTTCAAGTATTGTTAAGTTTTTTATTGATTCGATTTTTGACGAAAAGCACTTTAATATTTTTTTCTTTTATGACATTGCGTTTGTTTTGTTTTCAGCTATTTCGGTGCAATAGTGTGAGTGTTTATTTGTTTTTGTTCGTTCTGCATGCCGCTATTTATATTATTTACACACCATATACCGCCTTTATGGCATTAAATTTATTTATCCTATAATTTAACTTCTTTTATGTTTCGAATTGGCTTTTGACGTGATGGAAATTTTTGTAAGATATTTTATCATTTGTTTATATTTAGTTTATTTATACGCTATACCTGAAAGTAACCTGTTGAAGTATGTGGCGTCGTATTGCTTTAACTTTTTATGGTGATGGTTTTACCTAGGTATTATTAGTAAACAGAAAACCCTCTCGTGATGAGAGGAGGCCTGTGCCCAGCAGTGGGACGTAAATACTAAATAGGCTAAAGTAGTAGTAGTAGTAGTAGTAGAAAACTACTTGAATGACGTAACGTAATATTTGGACAGGGGCCATTTATGTCATAATAATACATACCTATATACATAAAATCACGCCTTTTCCCATAGGGGTAGGCAGATACCACTTCCTTCCATTTGCTACGATTCCTACATACCTCTCTCGCTTCTTCAACTTTCATTCCGTTCCGCATACCTACATGCTCGTCGGTTTAAAGTACTTCTGATCTGGTCTTTATCTCATAATAATGGGAGTTCTAATAAAATCATCTGGCAACCGACGATTGTAGAAGGAGAAGGGGTTGTTGCTAAAAGTAGTTAGCGTTGCAAGTGATATTTTGTAACGAATTGCGTTTAACGTTGGTAATCAATACAAAACTATTCCAGAGTACTTCAAGAACGGGTACACTCTATACCTCAACTCTGGGTTGAGCTCGTCGCGCAACCACTACGGGCAGCGCGTGATCACCCGCGAGGCGGACCTGGTGACGGCGCACGAGTTCGGCCACAACTGGGGCTCCGAGCACGACCCCGACGTGGCCGAGTGCTCGCCCGCGGCCAGCCAGGGCGGCTCCTACCTCATGTACACGTACAGCGTCAGCGGGTACGACGTCAACAACAAGGTAACCTACTCGGTGGAGCTCGTTACTGTGATGTGGCACACTCGGTGACGGCCACAGCTGGGGCTCCGAGCACGACCCCGACGTGGCCGAGTGCTCGCCCGCGGCCAGCCAGGGCGGCTTCTACCTCATGTACACGTACAGCGTCAGCGAGTACGACGTCAACAACAAGGTAACCTACTCTGTGGAGCTCGTTACTGTGATGTGGCACACTCGGTGACGGCCACAGCTGGGGCTCCGAGCACGACCCCGACGTGGCCGAGTGCTCGCCCGCGGCCAGCCAGGGCGGCTTCTACCTCATGTACACGTACAGCGTCAGCGAGTACGACGTCAACAACAAGGTAACCTACTCTGTGGAGCTCGTTACTGTGATGTGGCACACTCGGTGACGGCCACAGCTGGGGCTCCGAGCACGACCCCGACGTGGCCGAGTGCTCGCCCGCGGCCAGCCAGGGCGGCTCCTACCTCATGTACACGTACAGCGTCAGCGGGTACGACGTCAACAACAAGGTAACCTACTCGGTGGAGCTCGTTACTGTGATGTGGCACACTCGGTGACGGCCACAGCTGGGGCTCCGAGCACGACCCCGACGTGGCCGAGTGCTCGCCCGCGGCCAGCCAGGGCGGCTTCTACCTCATGTACACGTACAGCGTCAGCGAGTACGACGTCAACAACAAGGTAACCTACTCTGTGGAGCTCGTTACTGTGATGTGGCACACTCGGTGACGGCCACAGCTGGGGCTCCGAGCACGACCCCGACGTGGCCGAGTGCTCGCCCGCGGCCAGCCAGGGCGGCTTCTACCTCATGTACACGTACAGCGTCAGCGAGTACGACGTCAACAACAAGGTAACCTACTCTGTGGAGCTCGTTACTGTGATGTGGCACACTCGGTGACGGCCACAGCTGGGGCTCCGAGCACGACCCCGACGTGGCCGAGTGCTCGCCCGCGGCCAGCCAGGGCGGCTTCTACCTCATGTACACGTACAGCGTCAGCGGGTACGACGTCAACAACAAGGTAACCTACTCGGTGGAGCTCGTTACTGTGATGTGGCACACTCGGTGACGGCCACAGCTGGGGCTCCGAGCACGACCCCGACGTGGCCGAGTGCTCGCCCGCGGCCAGCCAGGGCGGCTCCTACCTCATGTACACGTACAGCGTCAGCGGGTACGACGTCAACAACAAGGTAACCTACTCGGTGGAGCTCGTTACTGTGATGTGGCACACTCGGTGACGGCCACAGCTGGGGCTCCGAGCACGACCCCGACGTGGCCGAGTGCTCGCCCGCGGCCAGCCAGGGCGGCTCCTACCTCATGTACACGTACAGCGTCAGCGGGTACGACGTCAACAACAAGGTAACCTACCCTACTCGCAACGAGGTGATCAGACAGGGAACGATAATTATCGACATGACTAAAGATTAAGCTCGCTGTTAGTGCCAGTGGGCGCTGCGCATAATCGTTACAGTAGACACGTTATCAAGTAAACGAATTGTAGGGCGGCTTGTTTTTGTCGATGGTATTGGCAAACGAGCGCACAGCCCACCTGATGGTAAGTGGTCACTGCGGCCCATGGAGACTGAAATCCTTTGATCCCTCATTAAGAAACCATAAGATCTCGAATGCGTTGCCTACCCTGAGGCCTAAGATGGAATGCCTCTGTGCCAGAAATGTCACCGGTTGTGTCGTGTTCCCAGCGTTTCTCGCCGTGCAGCCTGCGCTCGATCCGGAAAGTGCTGCAGGCCAAGTCCGGGCGCTGCTTCTCCGAGCCCGAGGAGAGCTTCTGCGGCAACCTGCGCGTCGAGGGCGGCGAGGAGTGCGACGCCGGCCTGCTCGGTAAATCCATATCCATATTCATATTATAAATGCGAAAGTTACTCTGTCTGTCTGTCTGTTATTTGGCATGTAGATAGTTGGGGTCCCGGGAAAGGACATGGCTACTTTTTAACCCGGAAAAACGCATAGTTCCCACAGGAATGCGATAACCGAATTCCACGACGGGCAGACGCTAAATAAAATACCCTACGGCAGCGTTTGACCATGCCGTGTAGTTTCACTTTGAATCGTGTAGAGAATTACATACAGCACAGCGTTTTTTTTTCATGTAGGATAACGGTAAAGGAAATGATGAGTTTTTCTTTCGTCACGTAAACCAAAATTGACAAAGATATCATGCTTCCACAATACGTCACGTTTTAGTAAATACTCAATTCTGACATGATGATCTTCGACTGCTCAGTTTTGATACCTTATTTTCTTTGTCTAAAAGAATACTCTGACTGACAGACTAAATAGATTTACAATGTATTGTATTGATGCTGTATTTATGTATTTATTTATCATGCCTATTAAATACAGGGTGAAACATTTTATGGTGCACGGCGTAGGTGCTTCACCGTCGATATTCTGTACTTAACTTTTATAATCTCTACCTAAAGCATTTCAAGTTCTAAGCAAGCAGCGTTATTGCGTAATTCGAATTTACATCTCTAAACAGTAGTTACTAAATTTTTAGTCATTTTATTTCAACAGGCACTGAAGATAACGATATGTGTTGCGATAAGAACTGCAAGTTGCGGAAGAATCAAGGAGCTGTGTGCAGGTAAGAGGTATTCCAAATCGATTAAAGGTCACGAGCACGTTAAGCGCGGACGATACGCACTCGTACAGGTTTACACGACTTAGAAAGCGCGTGGATTTAGCAATAATAGACTCTGCGGCAACGGCCAAGTGCTTCGTCGCGCGCCTTCTCAGTTGTTTCCTGCTATACAATGGATCAACGTATAGCGTGTGCGCGAGTAGCCGTGCCACAGAATATTTAATAGTACTACATACAGAATGGTCACGAAATCAATCGCCTGTATCTAGCTGGCGCGCAACTCGCGCCCAATTCGCCTTTACCGTCATTTGTTTCATCCGGAGATGGAGAGTGGATCACTGGCCCGCGTAGTTGGTCCACACACATTTACAAGTGTACAGACGTCCTCGCACGCAATCATTGACACTTCATTCGAATTGTGTTCGAAATCGTGCTTTATACACGCCAATCTAGTATTTGTATTAACCCGGATTATAATCCGGGTTAATACAAATACTAGATTGGCGTGTATCTGTCGGCCGATGTTGTATAGTTCACTAGCGGCTGTAGTTAACTGTGAGTGTTGCGCCAGCGACAAGAACTCGCCGTGCTGCGCGGGCTGCGTGTTCGCGCCGCCGGGCGTGGTGTGCCGCGAGGCGGCGCACTCGGCCTGCGAGGGCGAGGCCACCTGCAACGGCGCCTCCGCCGACTGCCCCAAGGTACTCACTTATGTAGTTAACTGTGAGTGGTGCGCCAGCGACAAGAACTCGCCGTGCTGCGCGGGCTGCGTGTTCGCGCCGCCGGGCGTGGTGTGCCGCGAGGCGGCGCACTCGGCCTGCGAGGGCGAGGCCACCTGCAACGGCGCCTCCGCCGACTGCCCCAAGGTACTCACTTATGTAGTTAACTGTGAGTGGTGCGCCAGCGACAAGAACTCGCCGTGCTGCGCGGGCTGCGTGTTCGCGCCGCCGGGCGTGGTGTGCCGCGAGGCGGCGCACTCGGCCTGCGAGGGCGAGGCCACCTGCAACGGCGCCTCCGCCGACTGCCCCAAGGTACTCACTTATGTAGTTAACTGTGAGTGGTGCGCCAGCGACAAGAACTCGCCGTGCTGCGCGGGCTGCGTGTTCGCGCCGCCGGGCGTGGTGTGCCGCGAGGCGGCGCACTCGGCCTGCGAGGGCGAGGCCACCTGCAACGGCGCCTCCGCCGACTGCCCCAAGGTACTCACTTATGTAGTTAACTGTGAGTGGTGCGCCAGCGACAAGAACTCGCCGTGCTGCGCGGGCTGCGTGTTCGCGCCGCCGGGCGTGGTGTGCCGCGAGGCGGCGCACTCGGCCTGCGAGGGCGAGGCCACCTGCAACGGCGCCTCCGCCGACTGCCCCAAGGTACTCACTTATGTAGTTAACTGTGAGTGGTGCGCCAGCGACAAGAACTCGCCGTGCTGCGCGGGCTGCGTGTTCGCGCCGCCGGGCGTGGTGTGCCGCGAGGCGGCGCACTCGGCCTGCGAGGGCGAGGCCACCTGCAACGGCGCCTCCGCCGACTGCCCCAAGGTACATCTCACTTGTATGCATCTTATTTAATAAAAACCGACCATGTGCGCGTCGGGCCACGCGCAAAGTATAGGGTTCCGAAGATTTTTTTTAAGACCTATTCAACGATATGTCGCATCATGGGGTACGCAAGAAAATAGTATATTGTACAACAAGAGCATAAAACAAGCCATCTTACCCGAAATTTGCAGATATACACCCGAGCCTAGAGGCAAGGGTGTATAGTAAGTCAAGGGGAAAATGGGTTTTATGCTCGTGTTTTACACTCTGCTTTTCACTTCGACTGCGAGGAAATTAAATATTATTAAAAAGAACACATTCCGCAAATGGCTTGGATTTTGCGGCAATATATTTTCAACTAAGTTTTTAGCGTTTCTCTCCATCGTAGTATTATTCGGTGAAAGCACTATTTCATCATCACTACTCGATGATGACATCTTTGAAATTAGAATTAACGAAATTGAAAGAAATTAAAATAAAAAAATCTCAACGCACCAATTTTTACCGATTCAGAACAAAGAATGAATTTCCGCCATTTCATTTTTCTTTTTTAATTTTCAGCAATGTGACGTTTGACTTAAGTCACGCCCCGTGTAATGCCATGGTTATGTTTTTTTTGTTTGATTTTCAGGAATACACACACCTTTTCGTCGTTAAATTTTTAATTATTAATTTGATAATCCATACTAATATTTTAAAATAGAGAATATAATGAATAAATCACAAGAAAAAGCATGTTTCATGTATAAGATTATATGAAGCTTAAAAGTGTATGTGGCTGTATGCCCTCATCTCCTTAGTCTTAGACGAAGATTTTACTTTATGCTCTAGAGCCTAAAATTCAATTTTATGCAGCCTTCTGTCAGCCTAAAGTACAACTTTACGAGCAAGAGAAGTGAAAAAAAAATTACATCCTCACTTTACGAGTAGGGGAGGTACCCTGTAAAAAATATATATTTCAAAATTTTACTGTACCACTTTGTCAGCGTAACTAATATGTATATTCCTGCCAAATTACAGCTCCAGAGCAGCTTACAGTTCTAGAACTAAGCATCTCCAAGCAATAGTGCGGACAGACGGACGGACGGACGGACATGGCGAAACTATAAGGGTTCCTTGTGAACTTCGGAACCCTAAAAAGGAATGCCGGGTAGTCTATCAAGACGTCTTCAATCTCATAACCGTGATTTTATATTCAATTCGTGAAATTAGGAATCGATAAAATCAGTTCTTTTCATTTCTCCTATTCGAAAAGGAGCTGCAAGTACGGTTTACTCCCTAGGGAGCAAAGTCCGATTTAGCTCCTCGGTGCTACTGGTTTTCTCATAGGAGGAGTAGAAAGCAGAGTGTACAACACGGTAGCGAAATTATTTACACGTTGGATGACATAGCTTGAATACCTCGGTAGCTCAAGATCCCACGTTAAAATCCTTCGCACCGCTCGGGATTCTATTCCGAAATCTTTCGCGACGCTCTTGTTTCAATCCGTCATCCGCGATAAAATAAAATATACCATTTCGCTCCCTAGTCATACAATCTACTATTATAAAGCCTGTACTAAACCCCTGTCTGCCTATGATGAGAGAAGGCCTGTGCCCAGCAGTGGGCCGTAATTAGGCTGTTGTAGTAAACCCATGTTAATGTGAATGTAACTATGTTGCGTGTGACAGGCGCCAGCGATAGCGGACGAGCACGAGTGCGCGGAGCGCGGCCGCTGCCGCAACGGCAGCTGCGTGCCGTACTGCGAGACGCAGGGCATGCACAGCTGCATGTGCGACATCGGTGAGTCCCTCTACCTCACACTATACTGATACAAATGTAGTTTAGCAGTACATATAGTGAGAACTGATCGTCGGTTGAGCCAGAAGTTTCACGAATGGTGCCCGCGTATCGGAAGACCGGTAGGCCTTCAACAAGTCGGAGCGGCGACGACGACAGGTCTTTGAAATCTGTCGTACAATCCATAGCCATACTAATATTATAAATGCGAAAGTAACTCTGTCTGTCTGTTACCTCTTCACGCTTCAACTGCAGGACCGATTGAGATGAAATTTGGCGTGGAGATAGTTGGGGTACCGGGAAAGGACATAGGCTACTTTTTATCCCGGAAAAGCGCATTGTTCCCGCGGTAACGCAATAACCGAATTCCACGCGGGCGAAGTCGCGGGCAGAAGCTAGTTAATATTATAAATGCGAAAGTAACTCTGACTGGTCTGTCTGTCTATTACCTCTTCACGCTTTAACTGCTGGACCGATTGTGATTGGCATGGAGATAGTCGGGATCCCGGGACTGCAGTAGCTCTCTTTTCTTCCTATTTTCGAATAGGGAACTTTTTAAATTTATTAATGTTATTTGTATGCGTGTAACGGAGACCAACTATTCTGAGTGGCACATTTAAGGAAGGCCTAACAAGATAAACTGTTTCAAGTGTTTCACGATTCGAACCATGTCACGTCGCTCTAAAATTAATCCGATAAAACAGGGACAAACACGAATAGGATATTTGATGACGCAAATCGGCGCCGAATGTGCTAATTTGGTCTGTACATAATATTAGCATCCGCTTTGTGTCGCTTTACCGGCCGTAACTGTTCCGCCGTGACCTCGTTTCACAAAGATAGCATGGGTCTGTTTTTTTATGCATATGTGAAATTGTGAATGTAAATGTTTATAGCAAGCACAGACTACTAAGGGATACTGCGATATGAAAGCAAGTAAACTTATTGTAATTCGTCATACATACCAGCAATTTATATTTCTATGCTATATGTATAATGAAAACTTGCACATATATTTTTTTTTCAACTGACTTGAAAAAGGTTCAATATAAATCAACCATTCATACAACAAATCGGCCTTCTGACATACCTGTAGTGTTTCAACACATTGCTCGCAAACCGGCGCAAATATCTCAAAATCCATTTGCTAAATTTAATCCAAATGAGCTGGCGGCATTTTAGCGTGTATATTATATTATTATGACATTATGTGTTAAATGTAATAAAAATTAACACGTCTATGATTTTGGTATCAATTTCAGACTACAGTGAAACTTACGTCCACGTTGTTTATTTATTTAGGAAACAAACAGTCTTATACAAGCTTATTACAAAACTAAAATATAGTTACAAATAGACCTATAGTTAGTTGTATCCATATATGGAAATATTAGGTCCTTACATATGAAATTGGCGTTTCATATGGCAGAAATGAAAACGATTTTTTTTTATGAAACTATTTTTTTATTTAGTCGAAGTATGTACCATGGCTATCTATGCACTTTTGCCATCTCGAAGGTAGTTCATTGATTCCTTTACTAAAAAAAGTGTGTGAGCGAGAATCAATAAAATCTTTGAAGGCCGTTTGGACAGCCTCGTGAGAATTGAATTTTTTTCCTTGCATGAAGTTGTCCAAATTCCGAAAAAAAATGGTAATCAGTTGGAGCAAGGTCCGGGGAGTATGGTGGGTGTCGAAGACATTCCAGTCGCAGCTCCCGTAGTTTTGCGGCCGTCAAACGTGCCGTATGTGGTCGAGCGTTATCCTGAAGCAGCAGTGGGCTAGATCGATTGACCAGTCTGGGTTGTTTAATGGCTAGCTTTTCCATCATCGTTTGCAATTGTTGACAATACACATCAGCCGTGATTGTTTGCCCAGATCTTAAGAAACTGTAATGGATGACACCGGCACTAGTCCACCAGACACTTACCAGTACCTTTTTCTGAGTCAACTTTCGTTTCGGGCAGAATTTGGCTGGTTCACCTGGGTTCAACCATTGTGAAGAACGTTTCCGGTTGTCGTACAAGATCCATTTTTCATCACAAGTAACGATACGATTCAAAATGCCTTCATTATTGTGCCGGTTGAGAAGTGAAACGCAACACTCGACGCGTGTTTCTTTGTTTGCGTCGCTCAATTCATGCGGTACCCATTTTTCAAGTTTTTTCACTTTTCCAATTTGTTTCAAGTGAATCAAAAATGGTTTTATCACTCACACCGAAGCCTGCCGCTAACTCTGACGTGGTTTGCGATGGATCTGCTTCCACAATTGCTTTTAATTCTTCGTTATCAACTTGTGTCTCCGGCCGTCCACGAGGCTTGTTCTGTAGGTCAAAATTTCCAGAACGGAAACGTTGGAACCAATAACGTACCGTATTTTCTTTTGCAGTAGCTTCCCCATACGCATTGTTAATCCTACGAGCCGTTTCTGCAGCACTAGTGCCGAGGTGAAACTCATATTCGTAAATATAGCGATATTTTAAGTTCTCCATATTGTGAACAGAACGATGTGAAAGAAAAACAAATGACGCGATAACAAATAAATTTCGTAATTCGAACACAGAAATACATGGTCTTAAATTTGAAATAAATTTGAATTTGGAATTCCTAGCCGAACGCCACATATTTTGAATCAAAGTTGCCAGTTCGCCAAACGCCAATTTCATATGTAAGGACCTAATAGTAGCCGACAAAAATTCAATTAAAAAAAGATTAATAACAGCCTGCAAGGTCGGTGGCAGTTGAACCGACCCAAAGCTATGACAATCTTATACTTTTATCTATAGAAAACAACAAGCAAAATATTTCATTTTGCAGTCGCGGACGCGTGCAAGCGGTGCTGCCGCAAGAGTCTCAACAAAGACGTGCTTCCCGGTGGCTCACAACGACATCCTGCCCGACGGCACGCCTTGCATACAGGGCTTCTGCAACAAGGTCGGTCGAGCCAACCTTCGACTACGCACCGTACGGTCCATACAGAAACGTCAATTTGTCCCATAGTAAAATATTTAACGTTAACTTTAACGGACGGTTTGAATCAACCCGCCCTACATGTTATGGCGACGCAACGACGAACTATGACTTCAATTCAGCCCACTCAAATCCCTCCGCGTAAGTATTCCATCGAAAATGTACCGCGGCGTTAGCTCTTCTCGAAAGGTCGTTTTGACGCTTAATTCAATAAATAAATGAATTAATAGTTAAATAGAACCAAAACAATGCTTTGACTTTTCTGTGCCCACCTCCAAGCTCCATCATCAGATCGCTCGGTGGTACCATATTATTGCATTGTCATCCAAGTAACATATGTATACGTGCCAAGTTTCATCAAGATACGATAATTAGAAGTGGGCTAATAAATGTTGTTAGTCCCACTATAAATGTTGTTACCCCGCGCCAGTATGTATCGCCGGACGGAGCTAGGTGCAGTGTTTCCAATCGAACAACAGTGCCCGAAATCTGCGCTCGAAAAATTGACACCTTAATATGTGTCAAAACAACAACACATTCTATAGTCGAGATTCGAGCACTGCGATTAATCGATTCGCTGCGACCTCGTATTACCATCTTCTGTTATAGAACAGGACCTGGGAGACCAAGCTCGAGTAAAAATATATCGATTTATCGCCCCCAGTAGTCCTCTATATTTCAAATTTCATCCAAATCGTTAAAGCCGTTTCTGAGACCACTTGGATGAATTAATAAACAGGATTATACAAGATTAGCGCGTTTAAAGTACAAGATAACTCTCTTCTCTTCCTGTTTTCGAATAGGGAACTTTTTAATTTATTAATGTTATTTGGTAGGGCGTGTGCGAGAAGACGATCCAGGACGTAGTGGAGCGTTTCTGGGACATCATCGAGGACATAAACATCAACAACGTGCTTCGGCTTCTTGCGAGACAACATCGTCGGGGTCGTCGTGCTCGCTACAGCCTTCATCTGGATCCCTGCCAGCTGCGTCGTCAGTATTCATTCACAATTTATTCTCTTTTTTGCGCACGTTGAAGTTCGAATTGCGGTTACCTGTGAATTGGCGAGGTGTTCGAAATGTTAGCTTAACGCTATCGGCCACATCGAATGCAAAAGTAGCGCCTATTTGCGTCATAGAGTAACACACTATCTATTACTAGGATAGTATGTTATCGGTTCGACCATGACAGCACCCAACCATCAGCAGTGATGAGCGTATCACCAATACATTGCGTGTAAGACCGAAAATAGACAGGCCTCTGTGGCTCATCATAAGTTAGCGAATGCGTTGCCAACGTTAAGAGGGTTTATCCTGAAAGTTGGCAACGTCGCATATTGCTGTCAAATGTTTCGCTGTTTTTAGTTATTTCTCAATATTACTGAATTAAAAATGAACTTCTCATTTATGGTTGAATGACGCGTCTCGTTTTATATTTGTTGGTTAAGCATTCAAATGTTAAGATGACATTAAAATGCAAGGAAAATGCGATGGAAACTTTTCAAAAGATAGTATTTCCATAATCCTAAAAATTTCGTGTTCCTATGATAATTATTGCATTCCATAGTTAATGTTTTATTCAACCATAGAGCGATAATTCATGTTTTCATTCAGTAATATTCAGAAATTAATGAAAACAGCGAAATATTTGACAGCTATTTGCGACGTTGCCAACATTCGGAGTAATCCCTCTTAATGAATAATTTAATCCCTCTGCTCTATGAAAATTAAACCATGGTATAACCTCTTTTATATAACGGAATGTTTACTTTTACGTAAAGACGAGGGGGCTTTATTTGACTTTTTTTTACATATATTTTATAACTACTTTTGCGCGCGACTTCGTATGCGCATAAACAGTATCATATAAAATCCCGTTTCCTCCCGTTACCGTGTGGATTTCGAGACATCCTCTCTTAGTGCTCCGCCACACTCCCGAAGGAACCTACATGCCAAATTTCAGCTTCCTACGACCACTGCTGCTGCACAGGTGTGCGTTGTCATCAGTCAGTTAACGGAAGAGTTTATAGTTTATATACGGGGTCAAGCCAAACGTTGTGACGATATTTTACCCACAGAATCAGCTATCGATTCTAAGCATGTTTTTTAGGATTCGAATTTATTTCAGGTGTCTCTTTCACCGTCAGTCCCATATTGGACCATACATTTTTTTTACTAACTTGAACAAAAAATGCGAAACCTAAAAAACATGCTTATAATCGATTGCCAATTCTGTGGGTAAAATATCGTGGTGGTCTTCAGATCAGCTACGTGGACCGGCGGAGGCAGCGCCTGCACCAGAAGTACGCGGAGTGGGAGCGCCACCACGATCTCGTTCACCACTCCTCGCCGCGCAAGATCATACACACAAGGTATGAAAGCACAATCTTTCTATTTCTCATCATCTTGTGACAGGTTACATCGTCATGGCGGTAGAAAGACGTTCACTGCTGAACATAGGCGTCATCAAAGTTTGCCACTCTGGCCGGTTTCTTGCCAATTGCATTCACCGAATTCCCGCGACCTTTATCAGGTCGTCGCTTAAGACTGGTTTTTCAAGTTGGAGACTAAGGTCTATGTCCATAAAACTCGGATGGATTGGAGCTATAATACATAACCAACTTGGGTACTGACTCGCGGTTTTCGACGTTGACTATTTATTGTGTCAGTGGACCCGTAGATTACCAAATTAATGCAATTTACTAGCGATTTGACCTAAGAGCTTGGCTCAAAAAATCTTAAACAATATCAATCAATGTGTTTCTATTCTAAGACGAATTTTTGTTTCAGATTGCCAAAACAGAAGCCGCCTGGCATGAAAACTGTAATACAAGGCACAAGTCAACTTTAAACCTCATTGTTAGAACAAAAGTACATATAAGTTTACAAAATAAAATACGTAAGAGTAAAATAAAACTAAGTTCTTTAATCATGAGTTTTATTGCATTAAATAGCGATTACAATTTATTACCAGAATAAATATGCACTTAATAAAATAATGTTTATATTTATGCTTAAAATTTATGAGAAGCAAAGTACCATTGTTAGTTATTTTTACTGGAGGAACGAGCAGCACTGTACTAACGCACCAGTTTATATTCCACAATCGGTCAACTAGTAGCTATTTTCCAGCTAGGTGCCAACCTACAACTGCGAATATTATTAAAATATATCAGTTCTAGTGCTAAAGTCAAATTGGAATTCGTGCGTCTTGTACAATTAGGTTATCCAAATCAGTATTTTTAGGCAGCCATTATTTTGCCTTAAGTCGTCGTGAATCTTTAAGTTATTTTCGCACATGTGGCGATGTCGAGACGTGTTACAATGGCTCGAGGCTTTAGTTGAGTGCCGTGGAGGTGAGAAGGGCCACGCCCCTCTCGTAGAAGGCGTGTGGTTCTTGTCCCGGCGCGATGGGCAATCGCACCGTGAAGAGTAGTTCTGAGCGAGCGCTGTTCAAGTATACCGGCAGCGTTAGAGACTGCCCGCCGCTGGGCGCCGTAGCTGACTCGGGGCCGCTGGGGATACGATAATACAAAAGGTTAGGGAGTTCCTTCTGAAGAATATGAGTTATAGAAAAGAATAGTCAAGGAAAATCGACCGTAAATCGAATCGTAAGTGTACGCCTTTTGCAAGTGTATGACATTCCACCGTGTAAGTTTTTTTGGAGCAACACGATGTCGACATCTAATATATGGCGCAGCGTAGCATTTACGCCTTTTTCATAAATCCTAGTATTATTTAAGCTGCGCGGGGTCAAGCTACGGATGCGGATATCAAAATGTAGGCAGATACTTCCACGTGCCACGTGCGTAACCGTGCGTATTGTACAGTCGAGTTCTCCAATATACACACTTTTACCCTTGCTCCCTTGTAATAAGGTCCAAAAGTGATCATATATCAATTAACTCGACTGTACAGCAGCGGGGCTCCGTGTCGTGCTGTACAGTCAAGGGCATTAATATGTATACACTTTTGGACCTTAACACAACGGAATAGGATGCAAAAGTGTCCACATATTAATGCCCTTGACTGTACGTAAGTATAGTGTAAAGTAGGTGGTGTTCGCCAAGCGTCATGGTTGGTGGCAGTTGGTGGTAGTTACCGTATCCAGGAGAGCACGGTGAGCGGCAGGTCCACCATGATGGTGTTGGTGAGCAGCAGCCGGTTGCCCTTGACGGTGGCGCCCTGCAGCTTGAGCCCCGTCACCTGGAACGACCATTCCGCCGCCTCCGTGTCCGCACCGGCTTCCGGGATCGTCACCTGGACATGACATCTCCGTATCAACACCATTCGAAGGCAATAAAAAGGATAAAGCGTTCACACAGCTTGTGAGCCGTGCGCAGCTCTGGCCTACGCTGCAGCCACGTCGACACTACGCTGCGGCGCTATCGGGACGTCAGCTCCCGGTGTGACAGGGGTGTTCACTTCACATCACAAGCGAGATGCAGGCGAGCCGCAGACGCGCTCCGTGTGAGTGAACAGTGACCTGGGCTTAAAATCGTCGACTTCTACGATTTTACCCGATTTAGTGACAATTTAATGAAGTGTTATAATTCGACTAGAACATAAAGACTTATCGGTTACCTGCAGATGCAGTTCCTCGAGCGACCAAGAGTTGGCCTGCGCGACGCACTGCCGCGTGGCGGTGATGTACGCCTCGGGGTTCAGAAGACCTCCCAGCCATACGGGGATGCTCTGGAACGTTACGACAAAAATGTTACCACGCTGTACAGTGGTGCGTTATTTACAGAGCCTCTTGATCCAAGCCAGTAAGTAGAAAGAGAAAAGAAAATCAAATGGTGGTTG